>JAJOOO010003922.1:0-41447 GCA_029582685.1 Solanum piurae | reverse complement strand
CACTAGTATTGCTTGGGTTGTCTACATGTTGGGATGATATTGCGTTGGTTTGGACTATGATGATTACTTTATGTGCATATTGGATTTACTTGGTAAAAAGCATGTTTTGAATAAAATGTCCTTTTATGCATGTTTCAATGGGTTTTATGCATAGTAGCCATACTTAGTACGTGTGTTGTACTAACCCATATTTTCTCCCTTTTTACCCAACATTTAGGTTCAGGCCGTTGAAGATTCAAGCTTACTTCTCAAGACACTTGGAGTTGCTTCCCCAAGTTGGTGAGTCCTCAAGTCCGAGGACAAGACCCTATGATCTAGCTTCTATGTTTAGTCCTTTGCTTATGTTGAAAGACATTGTTGTACTTTTCTATTTCAAAACTTCTTATTGATGTAAGGGCTAAGTCCAATTTTCGATACTTCTATGTCTAGATGGTACATTGTGATGAAGTTAGATTCTATTTTTCGTATATGAAGTGAAGTTGAACTTCCATAGTAAAAGTTTTAAATTTTCCATGATTTTATTCTATGATATATGCCATGATGAATGCTAAGGGCTTTTATAACACCTCTTCATGGTCGAATACGCCGGTAACGACTAGGGGGTGCTCTCGGGTTGTTACAATAGCCCTCTTGAAGCCTACTCGTGCAAATGTATGGATAGCATCTCATACTACTACCCACGCGTCATAGAACTTCTCAAGAAACAACAATGTGCACCTTACATGATGGTAATAAACATTTAACCGACATAGATTATGAGAGCTAAATCATAGAATCCGGTGTCATATAACCCCACACCGTAAGAAGGTGATCAACTTGCCTAAGGTTGATCGGTGATTATCCTAATAGATCCACTAGCTATCCTATGTGGGCACATAGTTAAGGGACATAGAGCTTGCTACATGACACCCCGCCTCAACTATCATGAGGGCATCTATCACAAGGGATTGCTACTAGATACCCTGCCTCAACTATCGTGAGAGGATCCATCCCACTCAATAACATGTCGGTGCTTAACCTTCATTCCCATAAAGTAGTTCATGTCATTTATTCATTAAGGAAGAGATATTTTTACAAGATAACCTCGCCTTAACTAACGTATGGATATCTATCTCATTCCAACTTGCATAAGTCCTTTGGGGATAGAAATTGTTACTAGATATGCCCGCCTCCACTAACGTATGGGCATCCATCTCCAAGGATTGCTACTAGATACCCCGCCTCAACTATCGTATGGGAATCCATCCTCTCCCAACATGAGGATAGCTCATAGATTGAAACATTATAATAACCTTTCATGTAAGAATCCATTAACATGCTTTAGTGAAGAGTTGAGAATAACCTTTCAAATCAACATATCATAACATTCATGATCATATAACTTCATACATGCTTTCAAGAAAAGGAAACCTAAGTCTACCAATTCAAGATACATTAAAAGGAAGAAAACCTTCCACATGCAACAATCTTCATTCATAAGTGCATAATTGAGAATGTCCTCTCATTACTAGCACACTTGCATTCTAGGCATAGAGCACACACACATTCTTCATATCATGTTCATACTTACACTTTTCATATCACATTCATCCATCTATTCTTCACAACTAGGGTAATAAGAAGACTTCTATCAATTTAATTACCATTATGTACATAGGAAGTAACCACCTCCACCATAAGTGGATCACACATCAATAGATCACATTTCTATATTTACATAAGCTAAATCATTAATTTGCCTTACAAGGCAATATTCAATACATCACCCCTTACCAACAATTCTTCATAATGCATAATCATATTACTTCAATAAACTCATTCAATTTAAGCATCTCATAATCACATGCTTGAACAATCCACAAACCCACTTCTTAGGGCACCATTGAAGTCTTTAGGAAAACATGGGTTCTTTGAGAGGGTTTTTCATAAAACCACCATTCAACATCAGTACAACCACATTACTTCATAATAAATCCATTTAAAACAATAAAAGTTTGAACCCATGTTGAAGAGTGAAAGATCTAGGTTTTTGGTGTTTTGCAAGCTTTGAAAAAAATACTTTGATAGGACTCTAGGGTGAGAGATAACCCTAGATAAAGATCCATCATACCTTAATCTGAAGAATCCACAAGAAATATGAGAAGAAACGACCTTGAAATCATCTAACCCTTGCCTCTATTGCTACTTTCTTCTTCTTCTTCTTCTCTAATGGAGGATTTCTAGTGAGAGAAAATTTTAGAGGAGATGGATTTCTTTTAATTCTATTTGGAGGGGCTTAAAATGAAAGGAATTAGGTCTTAAAAGGGTTTTATATATGCAGGGAAAGGAATAAAATTATAGGGACTCAACTTAGAAAAGAATTAAAGGCCCACAAAGTGTAAACTTAAAGTTTTTGCACCAAACCCGTCTAAGATCGCCCTTTGCACCCCTTGGTAGGCCAAGGGCACTAGGAGACTCGCCTAATGGCCCTTGGCTCGCCCATTTTGACAGTGCTTCACTATTTTTGGCATAACTTTTTACTCCGAGATCGGAATTGGGAAAACTCGATGGCGTTGGAAAGACGACTCAGAGACCTTTAATTGACCCTACAAGCTACAACTTAAGATTTCAGCCCTTTCCCATTTTAGTTCGCCTATTGGACACTTGGACTCACCAAGTGCACTAGGTGATTTTAAGTCCGCCCTTTGATCTAGTGGCTTACGCAAAGGGGAAGACCAATGGGCGATTGGAGGGGGAAAAGGGCGACACACCAACCAGCTTGGCGATCATTCACGTAGTTTGCCCTTTTTTTCCAGTAGGCTCACTAAGTGGGCAGCCCACTAGGTGAAGTGGGGGGTCATTGGGCCACTCGCCCATCCCATTGGGTGACCAAACAGCCCCATCGCCAAAAGGCCCACCAAAGAACATGACTTCCTTCACCCTAACTTGCTAGACTAGGTACTTACTTGAACCCTAGACTTCATCGTTATCCCATTAAGGTACTAAAACAGCCCATACATCTACTCAAACTTATACTAACCCAAACGTCAAGGCACTAGGTCATCCTATTATTTTCCGAGTCGTTACATTTATTGATGTGGAGTTGATGTTTCCTCATAGATTTGTGTATTGTTTATGATGTTGCATGCATGATGGGCTGCTAGTCTCGAGTTGTTAATCCCTAAATATGTTTAAAGTGTCATTAGAGGATTAATATTTCTAAGGGGGAGATATTGTAACGACTCGCAAAATGATAGGTTGAACTAGAGCCTAAATATGAGGGTTAACGTCAAGGGTTAAGGGAAAGGGTGTAGGCCATGGTGAGGGACCAAGTCTTCCTAAAAACTAGGCCTAGATACTGCCTACCATCACCACAAGGGCCATCACGGGCCATGGGAAGGCTCAAGGTGTTGCCTTAGCTTGGTGGGAGTTGTGCTTGTATGAGGAGGCTACTGATTCAATTACCATGGGCACCACCATGAGCCGTGGTGCCGTAGACGGTCCATACAAGTAGTCATGAAGATCACTTGGGCATGAAGGGAGAAAGGAAACTTTGCCAAGCTACTGCCTCCATGACCACCACCATCACCACGACTCGTGGTCTTAACCACAGATCGTGAGAAGTCTCGTGGACTTGCCTTAGCCTTCGAGGAATTGGAAAGTTGGAGGACCACACTGGTCAAGGGACCACAGTAACCACCACGAGCCGTGGTTCCCCTCACAACCCATACAAGTGGTCGTGGTCCCTGACGGGGCTGCCCAGATTAAGTGCTTTTGAGTAATTTCTTTTTAATTTATTATTAAGTGTGGTTAATTTTAAATGGTTTATATCAATAATATATATAGTTTTAAGTCCTTAAAGAATTCATGTACTCCTTATTTCCCCAAATCAAATCGAAGAGTTCCTCCTTTAAAAGATTCTCTCTCTAAAATTCAAGGAAGAAGAAGGAAGCCATTGAAGTTTGGGCTTGGTGATTTCAAGGTATTTCTTCCTCAAATTTCGTGTGGATTCAATAGAAAGGTATGGTAGTCTTCATACTTGTCTAACTTTTCATTCAAGGAGCCAATTAAAAAGGTGATTTCCAGTTTTCAAGTTTATTAAAAACCTAGGGTTTACTCAATCTCATGGGTTCCTTCATCAAACGTTTTAACATGGATATTAATGACAAATTATAATTGTATTAGTGTTTAATTGATGATTTATGATGAAAATACTCTATGAACCCATGAATCCTCTCAATTCCTAAATTGTGTCTTTATGAAGTGGGTTTGTTGATTATGAAAGCTTATGAATGAAATCTATCTAAATTGCTTTAGGTTATTGGAGTGTATCATTATTCATGCCTTAATTATTGTAAATTGTTTGTGTGTTGGTGATTTGAGATTTATGGCCTTGAAGGCATAGTATGAGGAATTGAATTATTATGATGATATCTTGTATATGAATGTGAATCCAATGAAGTTAATGTGATCATGTTGTGAATGTAAATGTGTTATTATTGAAAGGATATTTCTCAATTCGACACTTATGAATGTTGATGATGGAATGTGAAGGGTTCTTCATGGTAATGTATAACTTGAATCGGTAGGCTCGTGGCACCCTTTCATGTGTAAACCAATGTACCTTGGGTCGATAGGCCAATGGCACCCTCTCATGTGTGATAATGTTAAAGTAATTAACTACTCTATGGGAATGTAGGCTAAGCATCGAGTGGATTTGGTTAGATGGAAACTCCCTCGATGTTTAGGTCGGGTTTCAATGATAATCAACCTTATCCCATAACTATGTGCCCGCATAGGTCTAGCTAGTGGATCCACCCAAGCTATATCTACCGGTCCTACCTTAGGCAAGTAAGAAAACCTCTTTACGGTGTGGGGCTATATGACACCAAATTCCATGACAAGCTCTCATGGTCTATGTCTATTAAACGCTTATTCCTATCATGTGAGATGTGCATTATGGTTTCTTGAGAGGTTCTAAAAAATATGGGTAGTAGTATGGGATGCTATCCATACATTGCACGAGTAGGCTTTGAGAGGGCTATAGTGAGTTCTCTAAGTCTTAATGACTAATGTATGAATGTGCTCAAATGAAATTTAATGAAGAAGGTTGGTTTATATGCTTATCTGTATGATGCATGCTATACTTGAATTGTATTATGAGTTACTTCCTTGTCATGACTTTTTGTATATGAAGGTCCTTGTCTATGGTGGCTTCAAAGGAGTACTTAGTGTGAGTAGTAGTATGGGATGTTACTCATACATTGCACAAGTATGACTTAGGGTTGTCTTAGATGTTGGTCCAAATGTGTTGTTTTGACTTATGAAAGGTTTATATACTTTATGCATGAGTATGGTCCAAAGGTAAAAAGGATTAATGGTAAGTTCACTTTTGGTGGACTTAATGTGGTACTATTGTGTGGATGGTCGTATGGGACGCTATTCATACATTGCACATGGTATTGCTTAGGGTTGCTTGAGGTGAATGCTTTGTGTGATACATTGATTTATATGTTGGTTATGATTGTATATTATGCCTCTTTTACTATGTTCATGAAGTTTGACCAAATTGGCATATATAATGATCTTCAAACAAAATGTCCATTTTAAGCATGTTTTTGCATGGCTATCATACTTAGTACTTGATTGTGCTAACCCATATTTTCTCCATGTTTACTACAAGTGTAGGTTCTGGCATTTGATTTGCTTATCTCTAGTTGAAGCTTGGAATGAGATTCTTCCAAGACTTGGTATATCCTCATGGATTCGAGGAAAAGAACTCTTATGATTCATTTCTTTCATGCAATAGACTATTGATTAAACAATTCTATTGTAAAGGGCCGTGTCACTACTTTTGTTTCGAGATATTGAATTGATGGCCATGTGAGACTATAGAGTTCTGCTGTGTTTTTTAAATGAAGTTTAAATTATATGGTTTTAAATAAAAAATTTAATTATGTACTATTTTTGTTATCGAATGCAATGAAAAGCTAAGAGGCTTGTATAAGACCCCTTCGGGGTCGAGTACGCCATGTAACTTCCGGGGTATGGGCTCGGGTCGTTACACATGAGTACCAAAACAAAGGTACACAGTAGCCATTATAGGCCGACTAAGAAAGAAAGGAAAGCCCATGAAAAAGTAGAATCTATACACAAACAAAGAGAAAGTAGAATTTAAAGAAAGCACATGAGCATATGAGAAGTCAAACTAAGTACAACTAAACTAAACCAAACTTGACCACATAAACCCAAAAGGTACACTCATGCGCAAGTCTAAGTAAAACTTAATTGGACCCATATAAACCTAACATGTGAACAGAATAGCAAAACTATGAGGATGAACTGTAGTGAAATGTCATTCAAGAAGAATAAACCATGACTTAAACCCAAAGTGATGGCCTCTAACTAGAGGTAATAATCTCAAACCATAAACATCGGTCTCGAACCAGAATTAATAACCTTAAACCATGGACATTAGCCTGAAATTATAACTTATGACCTAGAACTATGAGCATCAGCCTCAAACATAAATAATAGCCTCAAACTGTAAGCATCGACCGGGATCCAAAAGAAATGACCTCTAACCATAGGTAACCAATAATAGGACTACCTAGCAAGACTATGAACTCCTAAGGGCATCAGCGTCCCAGCTAGCAAGAGTAAACCCGGGGGTATGTCGACTATAAAGAGAATATCATAAAAAAAAATCAACACTACCACCATGCAGTAGCATCCACTCACAAGAAATTAATACAACACTTTAAGCTTGAAAAACTCCAATCCCATTTCAGCCACCATAGCACATAACCTCCTATATCGTAATGGGGTTGCATAAATAGGGAGAGTGAATAGAAGATCAACAAATTTGAGTCACCACCAAAAATAAGACTCATTCTATTTGACTAAAGTCTACTACTTGATGAGTATGGGATTTTAGGGCTAGTTATTCATACTATTAGTGTTCTTGATGCTTATTTTATGCTCTAAACTGATGTTTAATACTATTTTGCAGATATAAAGGGAAAAGAGCTAGGCAAGGACAATACCAGGCAAAAAGGAGCGAAATAGATGAAAAAGGTTGAAGATAGTAACAGTTGAAAATTGCCAAAGCCATTTGGCGATTCGTTGAGTGGCACTTTAGGTCATCTAAAATTCTATACTGCCAGCCATGAGAAGAAGGCAACTTGGAGATGGAATTGGACCCTCGAAGGACCGCCGAACGGATCGGCAACACAAACTATTATCGCCTAAAGTTACAGTATCTGAAGGATTAATAGGCAAGGAAAACCGATGATGGAAAGGTGCCATTGGCGCATCGCTGACTTGGTCAGCAATGCTCGACTTACTCCTCCGACTAACAATGCAGATCAAAATTTGAGAGCGTATAAATTGAATTTCAAAAGGATCCTGAGTAATCTTACTAGTGTTAAACTTGGAGCATTCGTTTTGAACATTACTTTGCTTAGTTTTAGGAGCTTTCTAGTAGATTTTAAGTTGGGTTTTCGTAATGACCCAGAAATATAGTAGGTTGAAATAGAGCCTAAACGTAAGGTTAAAATTTGTAAAATGACTCCCCTAGTATTGGTTAATCATTTAATGTAGAAATAAGGTTCATTGAGTCTAGACTAAGGGGCAAGTGCCATGGTAAAGGGGCCAAGCCAAGGCTGCCCTAGCTAGGAGCACACTCCCTACCTTCACGAGAGGGACCATGGATCATGGTCCACTCCACGACTGGTGAAGGTGGTCGTGAATCTTCTTTGGCTTCATGGAAATTGGGACAAGTTGGGGGAGCTACTGGTCAAGGACCACGCGCACCACCATGGGCCGTGGTGCCCTTGATGAGGCATGGGGGTGGCTCGTGAAGTTGCTCGTGAGGATGCCTTGACGTGTGGAGGCAAGGCTTGGGAAGCCTTGCCATGGACTCAAGACCACTACCTCCACCACGACTCGTGGTCATGACCACGGATCGTGGGAGGTCCCGTGGTCATACCTTGACCTCATGGGGAGATTTACATGTTTGAGGAGGCTACTTCCTAAGGGACCATGGGAACCACCACAAGTCGTGGTCTCCTAGACGAGCCGTCTAAGTGGCCGTGCTCATTGACGAGGGGTGGGGCATTAAATGAGGGTTAAACAAGTTTTTTCCTTTTGAGTCCAATTAAAGTGGGGGTGTTTTGGGTATTTTTAGGGGATGTATATATATTGTTGTTAAGTCAAATTTCATAAGACTTGGTCATTTTACACAAACACCCAATTGAAATAAAAAACTCCCTCTTCTCTCAAAAAATGCTTTCTCTAGACTCAAGAAAAAGAAGGAGCCATTGGAGCTAGGGTTGCTAGATTTTCAAAGTTCTTCCTCAAAATTATTGGAGCTTCTTAGGTGAGGTATGGTTGCTTTTTATCCTTGGGTATCTATCACCCAAGAAGCCCCTTCAAATTATGTTTTCAAGATATCAAATCCCCCAATCTAGGGTTTTCAATCTATGACATGGTTCTTCTTCCAAAATGATTTTTATTGTTTACTTATTGTTAATTAAGGTTGGTTATGGTGAATTATGTATAGATTGATGTTTTACAATGGAAATTCCCCATAGACACATGTTTCCCGCATATTGATAAAGTGATGAATTGATGTTATGGGTTGGTTGATATTATGGATAAGTCAATTGAATATGTTTATGTTAATTAAGCTATTGAATCAGGAATTCCTCCTATATTATATAGTAATTGTATATGGTTGGATTGATTGTGATTTCAAGACCCTTGAAGGGCAAAGGTATGAGGGTTATGCCTCCTTATGAGAATTATGTATGAGATTGTCATTTACTTAGATAGTAATGATTATATATCTATTATGTAGTGGTGGTTATGATGCAAGCGCCTTCTTTCCTATACCCTATACAGTTTATTATGCATGAAGTATGTAGGTATGTTTATTATAAGCTTTATGTGTTGATTGAAAGGTCATTCTCATGAACACACTACTATTGCGATGTGAAAGGTTTACTCACATGTTAGTGTTTCTAAAGTGAAATGGCATTCTCACTTAAGGAACTTATGAGCTATTATGATGATTTGTTGGCATGAGTTCCTAGTGTATGATTTTATGAATATGAACTTAAGTAAAGACTAAATGTGACTTTTAAAGGGAGTTATACGTAGCACCGAGTGGATAGGAGTATGAGATGGGTTCCTTCACGCTAATAGTTGGCTTCCCAATACGGTGTCTCATGAGATGGAAACCTCCACATAAGTAGTTAAGGTTTCTAGTAGCAATCTCCGTATCCGATAACTATGTGCCAACACAGGTCTTAGCTAGTGGATCCACCTAAAAGCTAAAATGTACGTTCTACCTTAGGCAAGTAGGACACCTCTTTTTGGTGTGGGGGTAGAAAAAATCAGATTCCATGTAGCTCACATGGTCTATGTCGGTTAATGCAATTCTTCCCTATATGATATGGATATGAACTATTGTAAGAACGTTGACTTTAATTATGTATTCTTAAGGAGTACTACTTAGTGTGAGTGGGGGTATGGGACTTCACTTATGCATTGCACAAGTAGACTCTAAGAGGGGTTATGGTAAGGTTATATTATGTTATGATGACTTATGAATTATGTATGAAAGGTAAGTTTGAATGTTAAGGTTGATTTCACTTGTTACAAGTTATGAATATGAATGACTTCTTCCTTATGTATGTTGTCTATGACTATGATAATGTCAGGTATGTATGTTGATGGTGGCCTAAATGTGATACTTAGCATTTGGTAGGGTTATGGGATCTTACCTTTGCTTTGCACTAGTATGGCTTTGGGTTACTTATGTGTTGGCTGGATTTATGTTTCTTCATAAATGTGCATAATGACTTTTTAACTTGATAAAGGCATGATTTCAACTAAATGTCCCTTTTATGCATGTTTTAAGGTTTTTGTGCATGGCTTCCATACTTAGTACAATTAATTGTGCTAACCCATATTTTCTACCTTTACTATGAGTGTAGGTTCGGGTCGTTGAGACGTATTTCTTCCTTCAAAGTGAAGCTTGGGGTGACTATTCTCTAGTCTTGGTGAGTCTTCAAGTTCGAGGACAAGATGTTATCATTTCCGCATTATTATATATCTTTATGTGATGATTATTCTAAGGGCTTGTATGCGACCCCTTCGGGGTCAATTACGCCATATTACACCTAGGGGGTAACCCCGGGTTGTGATAAACTTAGTAATTAGAGAAAAAAAAATTAGAATGATTCTTGGGTGATATCTCATGAACCACGTCTTGTAGAGTCTTGTTCATAAGTTTAAAGTGTGCCACAGTTATGAATGAGAGACTATAAGATGCTTAGGCACTTTTCACTTCTTTGATTACTCATTATTAGTGCCTTGGAGTTTTAACTCTATGAAGTCCTTTTCCTAACCCTTTTCTTGTGCATATAGGATATGAATACAAGAAGGGCGGCCTCAAGAAGAGTGGAAGAGGATACTGCTAATGATGAAGGAATTCCTCCCCAAGGTCCTCAAGGGCCTCAAATTCCTCAAGCCCCTAATGTTGAGATAAGGACGTCTCTCCAAACAAACATTGACTCATGCTCTAACGTCTCATGTCACTAAGGATGCTACGGTCCAAGTGAACCCCAATGCAAGTACAACCGCTTCAAGGATAAGGGATTTCACAATGATGAATCACCCTACATTCTATTGCTCCAAAGTGGATTAAGACCCACAAGGGTTTATTGAGGAAGTGTTTAAGGTGCTTGATACTATGGAGTGTCTCTAAGGGAAAAGGAGGAACTACTCACCTATTAATTGAAGGATGTGACTCAAGTGTGGCATGAGCAATGGAAGGAAGAATGATCCTTAAGAGCGGGCCTGGTAGATTGGGGAGTGTTCAAGTCGGCCTTCCTTGATAGGTTTTTCCCTTTAGAGTTAAGGGACAAAAAGATGTAAGAATTCATCAACCTCCGCCAAGGACGTATGAGTGTGAAGGAATATAGCCTCAAGTTCACCCAATTGTCTAAGTATGCCCCAACTTGATGGCGGACTCTAGAGCCAAAATGAACAAATTTGTTATGGGGATATCTGACCTAGTGGTGAATGAATGTCGGTCGGTGATGCTTATTCCAAGAATGAACATCTCACGTCTTATGGTTCATGCCGAACAAATTGAGGAACAAAAGCTCAAGCAAGTGAATAGAGAAGTGAAGAGGACAAGAATCGATGATGGGAATTCGTCTAAGGGTAGATTTGAGGTTCAAGGAAAACTAAGGTTTAAGAAGAGGTTTTATAGTCAAGGAACCTCTAGCACTCGTAAGGTCAACAAAGAGAGGGTGTCTACCCCTAAGACACAAGGTGCGAGTAGTGGTTGTTCTTATGTTGATAGACCTACTTGTTCCAAGTGTGGCAAAAAGCATGATGTCAAGTGCCTTGTTAGCATGGATGGGTGTTTCAGTTGTGGAAAGAGTATTCACATGAAGATTATTGTCCTATGCTAAGGGCTCAAGGAAGAGAGGGAAATCAAGAGTCTCCCAGTAGCTTAAATTTTGATGCTCCCAAGAAGAATCGCTTTTATTCCCTCCAATCTAGAAGTGATCAAGAGGGCTCCTCGGACGTTGTTACCGGTATGTTACAAGTATTTTCCATTGATGTTTATGAATTATTAGACCCCGGTGCCACTTATCTTTTGTAACCTCTTTTGTGGCTATGAAATTTGAAGTACTCCCCGAAGAGTTAAAAGAACCTTTTTCCATCTCTACCCCGGTAGGTGATTCGGTTGTAGCAAAAAGATTTTATAGTAGTTTCCCTATCTCTTTATCTCATAGAGTCACTTTGGTTGATTTGGTAGAATTAGATATGTTGGAATTTAATGTCATATTGGGGATGGATTGGTTGCATGCTTGTTTCGCTTTCATTGATTGTAGAACAAGGGTAGTAAGGTTTCAATTTCCAAATGAGCCCATTCTTGAATGGAAGGGGGGAAACTCTATTCCTAGAGGTTGTTTTGTTTCATATATAAAAGCTAGAAAAATGATCCCAAAGGGGTGCATGTATCAAATTGTAAGAGTCATCGATGTGGGGTCCGAGCGTCCTTCATTAGAGTTGGTCCCCGTAGTAGGGGAATTTCTGGAAGTCTTTCCCGATAACTTGCCTGGAATCCCTCTCGAACTGGAAATAGACTTTACCATTGATCTTTTGCCGTATACTCAACCCATATCCATTCCCCCTTACCGGATGGCTCCGGCCGAGTTGGAGGAATTAAAGGAACAACTGAAGAATTTGCTAGATAAGGGTTTTGTTTAGCAAAGCATATCTCCATGGGGTGCCCCGATATTGTTTGTAAAGAAGAAAGATGGGTTACTTAGGATGTGTATAGACTACTGCCAATTTAACAAGGTCACTATAAAGAATAAGTACCCTCTCCCTAGATATGATGATTTGTTTGACAAACTCCAAGGGGCGAGTTACTTTTCAAAGATTGACTTAAGGTCGGGCTATCACCAACATAGGGTGAGAGGGGTTGACATTCCTAAGACGGCATTCCATATAAGATATTGTAACTATGAATTCATAGTTATGTATGTTGGTCTAACAAATGCCCCGGCGGCATTCATGGATCTAATGAATAAGGTATTTAGGCAATATCATAATTCGTTTGTGATCATTTTTATTGACGATATTTTGATCTATTCAAGGAGTGAGGGTGATCATATGAAGCATATGAGGATAGTATTGAAAGTCCTTAAAGACCATCAACTCTATGCTAAGTTTAGTAAGTGTGAGATTTGGCTAATGTCGGTTGCTTTCCTTGGTCACATTGTGTCAACCGTGGGTATTGAGGTTGATCCATAGAAGACGGATGAGGTCAAGAGTTGGCCTAGACCTCTAACTCCTCCCGATATTCGGAGCTTTTTTATTTGGCCGGTTATTATATGATATTTGTAGAGGTTTTTTTCTCCATTGCTTCTCCATAGACGACCCTAACTTAAAAGAAAGCAAAATACGTGTGGTTGGAGGCTTGTGAGAAAAGATTCCAAGAATTGAAAGATAGACTTACTTCCGCTCCGATGTTGACCTTATCGGAGGGTACCAATGGGTTTGTGGTTTAATGTGACACTATCCGACTCATGACCTTGAATTAACGGCAGTGGTGTTTGCTTTGAAAATATGGAGACATTACTTATATAGTGTCCATGTAGACGTGTTTACTGACCACAAGAGTGTTCAATATGTATTTAGCCAAAAAGACTTTAATCTTCGACAAAGAAGGTGGTTAGGAATTTTGAAGGATTATGACGTGAGTGTCCTTTATCACCCCGACAAAGCTAATGTAGTTGCGGATGACCCAAGTAGATTGTCCATGGGTAGTGTGGCTCGTGTAGAAGATGAGAATAAGGAATTGGTTCGTGATGTGCATAGGTTGTCCCGGTTAGGTGTCCAACTAGTGGATTCCACCAAGGGTGGAGTCATGATCCATCATAGATCTGAATCGTCCTTTGTAGTAGATGTCAAGTCTAAGAAACACCTTGATCCTATTTTAATGAAGTTGAAAGAATCGATTCTCAACAAGTCCGTTGAGGCTTTCTCCCAAGGGGGAGATAGGTGCTTAGGTACCAAGGTAGATTATGTGTTCCGGATGTTGATGGCTTATGGGATTAAATTTTAGAAAAGGCTCATGGCTCGCGATATAAAATTCATTCGGGAGCCACTAAGATGTACCGTGATCTACATGAAGTCTATTGGTGCAATGACATGAAAAAGGATATAGCGGGTTTTGTGGCCAAATGTACAAATTGTCAACAAGTCAAGGTTGAACATCAAAAACTGCGAGGTTTGTCCCAAGATATTGAAATTCCCACTTGGAAGTTGGAGGACGCGAATATGGACTTTGTTGTGGGGTTGCCTCGTACTCGAAGGCAACATGATTCTATTTGGGTCATTATTGATAGGATGACAAAATCAGCCCACTTTATTCCCGTTAAGACTTCATTTGCGACGGAAGATTATGCCAAGTTGTATATCAATGAGATAGTGAAGTTGCATGGGGTTTCCTCATCTATCATCTCGGATCGGATTACTCAATTTACTTCATACTTTTGGAAGGCATTCCAAAAGGGGCTTGGTACCTATATTAAACTTAGTACCGCTTTCCACCCTCTAATAGATGGTCAAGAGGAACAAACCATTCAAACAATAGAGGACATGTTGAGGGCATGCGTGATAGATTTCAAGGGTAGTTGGGATGACCATCTCCCATTGATTGTGTTTGCCTACAACAATAGTTACCACTCAACCATTGTCATGGCTCCATTTGAAGCACTATATGTTAGACGGTGTAGATCTCCGGTTGGTTGGTTTGAAGTAGGTAAATTTTCTCTAATTTGTCCCGAACTAGTTTATGTTGCCATTGAAAAAGTTTGACTCATTAGGGAGAGATTTAAGATGGCTCAAAGTCGGAAAAAGTCTTATGCCAATGTTAGAAAGAGGGAACTAGAATTTGAGATTGCTGATTGGGTCTACTTTAAAATCTCACCTATGAAAGGTGTGATGAGGTTTGGTAAAATGGGGAAGCTTAGTCCCCGGTATGTGGGAACATATCAAATCTTGAAGTGTATTGGGAAAGGTGCTTATGAGTTAGACTTTCCAAATGAATTGGCTCCGGTTCACCCGGTATTTCATGTTTCCATGCTTAAGAAGTGCATTGGTGATTTGGTATCCATCATTCCCTTAGAAGGTTTAGGTGTTGATGAAATCCTTTCTTATGAAGAGGTTCTGGTAGAGATTTTGAACCGGCTAGTGAAGAAGTTGAGAAATAAGGAAGTAGCTTCCATTAAGGTTCTATGGATGACTCACTTTGTTGAGGGTGCTACATGGGTGGCCGAGGCCGATATGAGTTTTGCATGATTTTCTTATATTGGGCATGTTCTTGATGAAATTCATGTTTGGTATAAATTGAGCTTTCATGAATTGTATGTTTCTCAAGTTGAATTGCATTTGTGTATGATGTTGGCATATGTAACTTCTTGAGATGATTTGATGAACATGTAGTTATGTTGTGATGAAATGACATGTTGGCTTAATATTGTTGTGTTGAGCTTGCTTGAGTTGGAGAAGGTAGTTACTCCTATGTTTATATGATGTGGTAAATTTGGGGCATAATGAGATTGTAGATGTAGTTCCTACTTCTTTGTGTTGAATTGAGCTTATTGATGTGGAGCAGTTGTTTCCTCCTATGATTTGTGCATTTTATTGATGTTTCATGCATGATTGGCTGCTAGTCTTGAATCGTTGTTCCCTAAAAGTTTTTAAAGTGTCATTCGAGGAAAAATATTCCTAAGGGGGAGATATTGTAACAACCCAGAAAATTAGTAGGTTTAACTAGAGCCTAAACATAATGTTAAAAAACGTAAAATGACTCCCCGAGTATTGGTAAATCATTTAAGAAAGAAATAAGGTTCATTGAGTCTAGATCAAAGGGTAAGTGCCATGGCAAAGGGGCCAAGCCAAGGCCAAAGTCCAAGGCTTCCCCTAGCTAGGAGCACACTACCCCACCTTCACGAGAGGGACCACGGATCGTGGTCCACTCCATGACTCGTGAAGGTGGTCGTGAAGCTTCCTTGGCTTCATGGAAATTGGGACAAGTTGGGGGAGCTACTGGTCAAGGGACCAAGGGCACCACCACGAGCCATGGTGCCCTTGAAGAGGTATGGGGGTGGCTCGTGAAGTTGCTCGTGAGGATGCCTTAGCATGCGGAGGCAAGGCTTGGGTAGCCTTGTCATGACCTCCATACCACGACCTCCACCACGACTCGTGGTCATGACCACGGATCATGGGAGGTCCCATGGTCATGCCTTGACCTCATGGGGAGGTGGAAATGTTGGAGGAGTCTACTGCCTAATGGACAACGGGCACCACCACGAGACGTGGTCCCCTAGACTAGCCGTCTAAGTGGTCATGGTCACTGACGGGGGCCATTAAATGAGGGTTAAACAAGTCGTTTCCTTTTAAGTCTAATTAAAGTGGGGTGTTTTGGGTATTTTTAGGGAATGTATATATATTTTTTTAAGTAAAATTTCATAAGACTTGGTCATTTTTTAGAGACACCCAATTAAAATAAAAAACTTCCTCCTCTCTAAAAAAATTCTCTCTCTAGACTCAAGAAGAAGAATGAGCCATTGGAGCTAGGGTTGCTGGATTTTCAAGGTTCTTCCCCAAAATTCTTGGAGTTTCTTAGTTGAAGGTATGGTTATTTTTCATCCTTGGGTAGCTATCACCCAAGGAGCCCCTTCAAATTATGTTTTCAAGATATCAAATCCCAAATGTGTAAAGACTAAATGTGACTTTTAAAGGGAGTTATGCGTAGCACCGAGTGGATAGGAGTATGAGATGGGTTCCTTCACACTAGTAGTTGGGTTCCCAATACGGTGTCTCATGAGATGGAAACCGCCACGTTAGTATTTAAGGTTTCTAGTAGCAATCGCCCTATCGCATAACTATGTGCCCACATAGTCTTAGCTAGTGGATACACCTAAAAGCTAAAATGTGTGTTCTACCTTAGGCAAGTAGGACACCTCTTTTCGGTGTGGGCGTAGAACACCAGATTCCATGTAGATCACATGGTCTATGTCAGTTAATGCATTTCTTCCCTATATGATATGGATATGAACTATGGTAAGAATGTGGTCTTTAAATATGACTTCTCAAGGGGTACTACTTAGTGTGAGTGGGGGTATGGGACTTCTCTTATGCAATGCACAAGTAGACTATAAGAGGGGTTATGGTAAGGTTCTCATATGTTATGATGACTTATGAATTGTGTATGAAAAGTAAGTATGAATGTTAAGGTTGATTTCAGTGGTTACAAGTTATTAATATGAATGACTTCTTCCTTATGTATGTTTACTATGACTATGATGAAGTAAGATATGTATGTTGTTGATGGCGTATATCTGATACTTAGCATTTGGTAGGGTTATGGGATCTTGCCTTTGCCTTGCACTAGTGTGGCTTTGGGTTGCTTATGTGTTGGTTGGACTTATCTTTCTTCATAAATGTGCAAAATGGCTTTTTAACTTGATAAAGGCATAATTTCAACTAAATGTCCCTTTTATCTGTGTTTTATGGTTTTTGTGCATGGCTTCCATACTTAGTACAATTAATTGTGCTAACCCATATTTTCTACCTTTACTATGAATGTAGGTTCGGGTCGTTGGGACGCATTTCTTCCTTCAAAGAGAAGCTTGGGTTGACTATTCCCTAAGCTTGGTGAGTCCTCAAGTTTGAGGACAAGATTTTATCATTTCCTAGCTTTTACTGTTTCGTCTACTTTTGAGACTATATTGATGTAAAGGAATTTGACCCTATTTGTACTCTTATGTACTAGATGGTAATTGAGACAAGTCTAGATTCATATTTCTGTTATAAACAGGAAGTTGACTACTATTGCTGAAGTTTTAAATGTTTCTTCATTATTCTATGTCTTTATGTGATGATTATGCTAAGAGCTTTTAAGGGCTTTTATGCGACCCCTTCGGGGTCAATTACTCCATGTTACTCCTAGGGGGTAACCCCAGGTCGTAATAGGTTTTTATATTAAGCATTTTGGATCATCGTAAAGATGTGGATTTCAATACCTAGATTATGGAGAACATAATTGGTATTGATTTCTTACTTTTTATGATGTATGGCTAACACCCCCATTCTTAGGGTGTTATTTTGTGATTAATTGTTTTAATTAGCTTATGGGTGTTAGTAATTACTGATATAATTACTATTTTAACTTATGAATTGTAGTTGCAAATGCAGTTCTAGATATGCATTCTATGGTTGCTCTAGAGAGAGGTTTTAGAATTAAGATTATCAATTGATTATTGCAGTGATTGGGTTGTTATGAGTTCAGCTCGAGAGTGTAGGTAAATTAAGATTCAAACAACCATCAAACGAGTCACCCACCTCAAAGAAATCATCCATAAATACCTCAATAGTGTCCTCCACCAAATCTTAAAATATTGACATCATACAACGCTGGAAGGTCGCTGGAGCACTACACAACCCAAATGGTGTCCTTTTGAAGGCGAAAGTCCCATAAGGGTAAGTGAAGGTGGTCTTCTCTTGGTCTTCCAGCGCTATGGAGATTAAACTCCCTTTTTCAATTAATTATTCTCAAACACAAAATTAGAAACTATCCTCTTCCCCAAATATTCTCTCTCTAGAAACCAACATAGGAGAAGGAGTCAAGCTTTGAAGCTCAAGATTTCACCTTTCTCACCCAATTTTCGTGTACTATCTTCCATAGAGGTATGTTAGTATGCATACTTGATTAAATTTCATTCAAGGAGCCCTTTCAAAAGATGATTTCAAGTTTAAAAAATCCCCCCAAAAGCTAGGGTTTCCATCTATGCATTGGTTAAATTCCAAAACGTTTCCAAAGGCTTATATCTGATGAATTATGAATGGATTGTTGAATTAATGATGAATTATTATTAATTTCCCCTATGAACCCATGTTTCCCCCAAAATACTAAATTGGAAGTTTGTGATTTTGGTTTATTGATTATGGGATCATGTGTACTCGTTTATGTCTGTATTCAATTAGTTATTGAATCTTATTATGCCTCTTATCTAGTGTAGTATTCTAGATTTTTGGGTCGATATTGATTTATGGCCTTAGAGGGTAATTTCATGAAGGATTTATGTATGATTATGATGTGAAGTATATGCATGTGAACTCAATGGAAGTATTATGATCATGTTTAGAATGTAATTGTGTTATGATTAAAAGCTTATTCTCAATTAACACTTATGAATGATGAACGATGATGATAGAATGTGAAGGGTTACTTCAATGTAATGTACATCTTGAATTGGTAGTCTTAGGCATCCTCTTCTTGAATAAATGAAAGTAATGAGAATGTTGTATCTTGAATTGGTAGGCTGAGGCATCCTCTTCTTGTATAAATGAAAGTATTGTTGATTGTTGTACCTTGAATTGGTAGGATTAGGTATCCTCTTCTTGTGTAATGAATGTGTCTTGATTTAATGAATATGAATCGATAGGCATTCCTTTCATAAATGAACTAATATAATGATGACTCTTGAATCGATAGGCCTATGGAATTCCTTTCATAATGAGTCAATGAACTAAGGTACCATGGATCGATAGACCACTGGCATTCCATTCGTGTGTATAGTAATGTAATGATGAACCATGAATCGATAGGCTTATGGCATTCCTTTCATGAGGATTCAAGAGCTATCCTAATAATGTACCATGAATCGATAGGCTTATGGCATTCATTTCATGTGTAATGATGTACCTTGGGTCGATAGGTCAATGGCATTACTCTCAAGTACAACAATGTTAAAGTGAATGAACTACTATATGGGAATGGAGACTAAGTACGAAGGGGATATGGTAAGTTGGAAGCTCTCCCAATGTTAGGCCGGGTTTCAATGAACGTCTTTCTTATCCCATAACTATGTGCCTGCATAGGTTATTAGCTAGTGGATCCACCTAAGCTAAAATGTTATTGGTCCTACCTTAGGCAAGTACAAAACCTCTTTTCGGTATGGGGCAAGACACCAGATTCCAAGTTAAGCTCACATGGTCTATGTCGGTTAATGCTTATTACCATCATGTGAGATACGTGTTATGGTTACTTGAGAGGTTCTATTAAGTGTTGGTCGTAGTATGAGATGTCATTCATGCATTGCACGAGTAGGCTTTGAGAGGCTATGGTGTGATTCTCCAATGTCTTAAAGATGACATGAATTAATGTGCTCAAAAGAAAGCTAATGAGAATGTTGACTTAAATTCTTAATGTTATGATGCATGTTTTACTGGGTTTGTATTATGGGTTACTTCCTTGTTATGACTTATGAAATGTTTATGGTCTTTATGTATGAGTATTGTCTAAAGATGAAAAGGAAGAATGGTAAGTTCCCTTTTGGTGACCTCAAAGTGGTACTTGGTATGGATGGTGCTATGGGACGCTATTCATACATTGCACAAGTATAGGTTAGGGTTATTTAAGGTGAATGTTCTAAAGTGATGAAATGGCTTATATGTTGAATGTGATTGTATCTTATTCCTCTTATACTTATGTTCATGTTGTTTTCTCAAATTGGCATATATCAAGATTTTCAAATAAAATGTCCTTTTTAATGGTTTTTTCATGGCTATCATACTTAGTACATTAAATGTGTTAACCCATATTCTTATATTTTTCTACAAAGTATAGGTTCCGGCAAGTGAGTTTAGTTCTTGTAGTTCAAGCTTGGATTGATTTTCCTCCCTAGCTTTTGGTATGTCCTCATGGATCTGAGGACAAGTGCCTTTGATGCTTCATGTCTTTCATCGCAATAGACTATTTTTAGAGTTTCTATTGTAAAGGGTTGTGACCCTACTTTTGATTCAAAGATTGTTGTTAGTGGTCAAGTGAGACTAGTAGACTTCCACTGTTTTAAATGATTTTCGATTGTATGGATTTAAAGAAAAGTTTTAAATTCTGCACTAATTCTATTATCTTATGTGATGACATGCTATGAGGCTTGTATGAAACTTTTCAGAGTCATGTACGCTGTGTAACATCCGAAGTGTAGGATCGGGTCGTTACATCTTCCGAAGCTAGACCAACAAAAATCCCTGGTGCTGTATGAATTTGCATAAGACTGTTGGTTACCAAAAATGTATGCCTTGGAGGTAGAGGTTGTAGAATAATAGGACCTTTGGATTCAGTTGTATTATAGTCAACCCGGTAGTTATCATGAAGTCTTGGTGCTAGCGGATGCTGCACCCTTTCTTGATTTCCGAGTAGATTGTAACCCAGAATCTGAGCACCCTCCTCAACAACCCCAGGAGACTGCAATTGAACTCAATCACCTAGACCCTCTCCGACTGGATTGTTTAGTACCCCTTGGTTATTCATTCTCCTCAAAGTCCTATTCAATTCTAGGTCGTACGGGTCCAAGGTTTGCCTCGACTCCGTGTACTTGGCATACACTAGAGTACAAAACTGTAGAAAATAAAAACAAAACAAAAACATAAAATTAGGAAATAATTGACTAAAATTCAATAATGTAGTTAAGCTTAATCTAAAAGTCGTATTCACCGACAGCGTCGCTGATGAGTCCACAAATTGGACTCATTTAGGGCTATATTTTAATAGAAATTGTGTCCTCAGATGCTTATTTTATCTCAATATCAGATGAAAATCCTTAAGTTTCAGGTGTTTGAAGTTTGAAGGAAGGCATGGACACTACTTTGCAAAAATGAACGAAAAGGCTGAAAAGAACAAAAAAATGAAGGCCTGGGGATCGCCAAGTCCACATGGAAAATCGCCGAATGGTCTCACTTTGCCTTTTGTTCCAGTGTGCTGAGTTCTGAAGGAAAGGATCAAGTCGGCGGAAAAAGGAAGCAGTCGACGCATCGCCGAGAAGGTCCGCGAAGAAATACTATGTCGCCCAATGACACAGAGCACGACGATGCCGAAGGATGGTGCAAGACGGTGATGAACTACACCAAAGGGCGAATCATCGAGTTGATCGGCGATTCTGACTAATGTCACCGAGTGATCCGCCACAACACAGATTTTTGAAAACTATAAATACTCGTTGAGAGTTATAGCTTATCATCTGATTTTTAGTATTATATTTTTATTATCAGATTTTGGATTTAGTACTATTTTTATCTTTACTCTAAAGTTTGTAAGAGTTTGAAGACTTGAAGAAGAAGAGGTTTTCACCTCTTTCAATTTGGAAGTGGGTCTCTTGGATTCTTCTTTCCTTGCTCAAATCAAGACTTATTTCTCTATAACTGTCACATCCCAAACTCAAGGGGCGCAACTGGATACTAATACTAAAACTAAGGCCCGAGCCGACCCTGCTGAACCATTTTCTACTAGTGCATAGCAGACACACGCAATTAAGAAAAGAAACTAGTATATCCCGGCTTAAAACTAAGTCCTCGGCCAATAAGGCCCCTGTCAACATATATACAAAAGAAATAGCTACTCCAAGAGTTCATATAAATAAATAGCCAACTAGCACAGAAGTCCTGACTGTGCCGTCGAGGCCACCATGATATCTATACAAAAACTGGAAGCAGGTATATATCAAGAAAATACATCAAACAACTCACAAGCTTCAGCAAACCAACAAAACTAGGCCAGCATGGCCATAACCTAGTTGTACACCCCACACACTAGTCTGCAAGCCTCTAAGAGTAGTAAATATTGGAGGGACAGGGCCCCAGCCTACCCATAAAAATATATACAACAAAGGATAACAAACCTCCAAACTCTGGCAGCTCCGAAGGAAAGGGGCTAGCCAATCGGATAAAAGTCAATCTTGTTGCTGAGTAGGTCTACTGGGTCATCTGTCGGGACCTGCATGCATGAATGCAGCGCCCCCAGGCAATGGGGCGTCAGTACAAAATAATGTACAGAGTATGAACGGCAATAGACTATGAGCAGGTATACTAATATACTGGACTAATCCAGTAAATAAATCAAGAATAAGATAAGCATACTGACCTGCTCCTAAATCTAAACTTATCAAAAATAATACAACAACAACCTAACCAAGCCCCCATAAGCTCGGTAGGTACAAACAGCACACAAGACCACCTCCCAGGCCCCCATAAGACCAGAAGGTGTCAATCAGTCTATATACCCCTATCAGTAGTCCCCTAGCCCCGTAGGCAGTCACATAGGCCTCTTAGGCAATAGTATAGCCCCGTAGGTAGTACATAGCTCTCTTAGGCATCAATATATCATATAGGCAACTCATAGCCCTCTTAGGCAACAACATGGCCCTGTAGGAAACTCATAGCCCTTCTAGGCGTCAATATTGCCCTATAGGCAACTCATAGCCCTTCTAGGCGTCAATATTGCCCTGTAGGCAACTCATAGCCCTTCTAGGAGTCAATATTGCCCTGTAGGAAACTCATAGCCCTTCTAGGCGTCAATATTGCCAAAGAGGCAACTCATAGCCCTTCTAGGCGTCAATATTGCCCTATAGGCAACTCATAGCCCTTCTAGGCATAGATCACATTCTTGCAGCTAACCACAATAGCCCAAAGGGAAACAATAACAATCCAACAGCTAAAAGCGAGCAATTTAGTTATAACCAACCAATACAAATAGCCTCTAAGTCGTGTCCAACATAGGGACGCTACTACTGAATAAGAAACCCAATAAGAGAGGATTATATCCACTCGAGCAGCCAACAATCAATAATAATGGCTACAAGTATAAAAATTATAACAACTCAATTACATTGCTCCTAAGCTATAAGGAAACATGCCGTAAGAAGAGAATAGCCTTAACATACCTTGATTTTGGATCTTGTTGTATCAATATGGATTGTACCCCCTTCCTTACAGTTTGTAGTCTACAGAAAATCATGTCACACAACCATTACAAGCATAATATTAACACGTCATGGTTTAAGTAGCAATTTAGAGCTCACTAGCAGAGTAATTAGCTCGCCAGACCATTTTTAAATGTATGCTTCATTACCTTCTCTTCTCCAAATTACAACCTCAAATTAATGACATAACATACATTTTTGTAGAAGATATTACCAAGTGAAGGCCTACACAATAGTCAACAACAACCAAATATAGTATGTCTGCACAATAATTAAAACTCGGAGTATCGCCACGGCCCTCTTTTCCAACCCAAAATAACCATAACCAAATCCTAACCATGAGTCTTCAAACCATTAAAGCCATAAAAAAATGTATAATACAGTCCTAAAATTGTTCAATATAACCATAATAACTTGAACTCGCCGCTTCCAATCATCATCCTATACGTTCATCCAATAATTACATTTGGGGTCATGTCTTTCTCTTCATATGCAATAAGAGCTTAAAAGGACAAAACCTAAACTTAAACTTGATGAGCTTGCAGTACATTAATATGTCTTGTCAATAACAAACAGTCTCCTTAAACGCAAGTCGTTGAACCAAGAAGAAACAATTTGAAAATTGCAATTCAATAATAGAACCAACATTACACTAATTTATGTTACAATTAAATATCCATCTATACTTATTCTTTTCTTCCAGACTCATATCAACAAGAACCACACACATACAAAGAATTTCCAAAAATATTCCAGCAACAACATCAGAAAAATACTTCAAAACAGCCCAACATAACGTAACTATCCAAATATGATTTGTTTCCCGCCATCTATTCGTGTTCTTTCTTATGTAGCATAGCTATAACTTTGACTCACTCAATAAAATGAAGGGTGAGAATTATTACCTCCAAACAGCTGCAACACCACATAAAAAACGAGACTCCTTCACAATGAAGAATCCTTCAAATCACAACCAATAAGGAGGAAAGAAATAACACAATCTCTATGACCGCTCCGAGGGTGAAACCACATTGAAATCTTGTAAATATTTGCTTGGATGATAGGGGAACCTTTATAGGGGATTTAGGACTGTTTTATTCATATTTTGGTCGAAAATATTGAGATAAAATGAAGGGAAATCTGATCTTATAAAGCTAAACCGACATATGGGCTAGGGGCCCACCTTCACGTGCCTGCTTGTGCAGTCTCACTAAAATCTGAATATCTCTCAATTTTGAAGTCGTATGGAAAAATGATTTAGTGCGTTGGAAAGTAGACTCGTAGACCTTCGATTTCATATATTGAGGTTCTTCTAAAGCTTTATAGATTGGGACAAAAGCTCTGAGACATTTAACCCAATTTTCAGAAAATTTATCAAAGAAACTTACTCTAACTTTTGCCAACTTTTTATTTCTCAAGTTGCTTGACTTCAAAACTTAACTTACGATCATTAGGAGACTATATCACCTTATAAAACATCCTTATTAGCATATAAGACACTCTTTGTCTTATCCCTAAAGGTACCGGTTAACTTGAGCGTTCTGAACGGGCGGGGTGTTAGAATAGACATTCTTTAACTCGAACTTGTTTAAGTGCATCCTTGACTCACATTCTCCCCTCCTTAAGAATATTCATCCGCGAATGGATTCGAACAATATCTTAGTTGTATTCTTTGCTGCTACTGTGCTATTTGCAAGGCTATATTTGTTACGTCTGCAAATCTTAAATCCCGTTCGAAAATCTATTTACAAGGCTTCGTATATCTAGCTTGCGACAATCCATATAAACTACATTCTTGAGGTATTTAAAATCCAATTAAGTTTGTGTACAGGAATAATTGTTAATTATTGAAAAACAACTCAGCTTAAGTTGTCAATAGTGTAGGGATAATTATTCCCTATTTCTTGCTCGACTTCTCAAGTTATTTCCTCAACGTTGTTAATCCACCATAACACTTCATAGAAATCACTTCTTCAGTCCAAATCTTTCTTACCTGCCAACCCAAAATAGGCACTAATACCTTAGCATAAAATAAGTCTGTAGAGACAAGAATATCCTCAACGGGCATAATTAAAAGCATTTTCGATGCACTTCTATAAACTAGATACATGGAACACCGGATGAACTGCTTTAAATTCTAAAAGGAAATCAATCTCGTAAGCCACCCTACCAGTCCTCCGAATAATATTATATGGCCCTACATTCCTTGGACTCAGCTTTCCTTTCTTGACTAATCACATGAAACCCTTCATAGGCCATACTTTAAAGAAAAACCAATCTTCTACATCAACTATAAGTCTCGTAGTCAAACATCTGCATAAGACTTCTGACTACTCTATGATATCTACAACCGATCTCTACTAAGCTTTACCTTTTCCATAACTGGTTAGATTAGATCATGAACTAAGAACTCTACTTTCCTGATCTTGAACCAATACATTGGTGACCTTCACTTCTTCCATATAGTGCTTCATAAGGAACTATTTGAATACTTGCTTGTAAGTTGTTATTATAAGAAAACTTAACTAGTAACACGTGATCACACCAGTTTCCATGAAAATCTAGCACACATACCCATATAATGTCCTTGATCATTTAGATTATACGTTCGTCTTGGACATCAATCTGAAGATGAAAATCCGTACTAAGATTAACTTGAGTCCCCAAACCCTTCAACAAGGATCTCTGTGTTGTTCTATAAAATGTGTCCATCTATTTGAAGTAATCTATACTGAGACATAATTGAGTATAAATAACTCTCTAATGTACATCCCAACATATTCCACCAGAAGCTAGTCCAGACTAGATAGAAATGGGCTGATTTCATCAACCTGTGAATGATTACCCAAATGGAATTTGATCTTCCCTCGCGAATGCGGAAAACATGTGACCAAATTCACATTTATCTCCTTCCACTTCCACAATGGAATAACTATCTCCTGAGTTAGTAACCTAAGCTTCTGATGCTCTACCTCTCCCTATTGACAACATAGCTCCTTAATACCATGACACATTTTCATAGTTCCTATGTGAACAGAGAAGCGAGAATGGTTTGCATGTCCCATATTTTTCAATAAAAGCCATGTGGCATTCAGAACATATAATTGATCTCTGAATCTGAAGACTGTCTCTCCTGCTCTATCAAAGGTGAATTTTTATTTTACTTTTTTTGCTGCTAAACCTTGCCTCTGAGCTGATCTAAGCTAGGATCTTCACTTTGTCAAGCCTTCACCTCCACAAATAGAGATGATATTACCTAGTCCTGAACTGTGACTCTAGTGTCACTGGAGTTTTATAATATAACCCCAAACTAGCTTGCTAATGGAGCTCTTAGGCCATCTCCTGGTTCTCAGCTCCCAAAGGTGATAAACTTCCCATAGAATTACGACTGAGGGCATCCGCTACTATATATTACTTTCCTTGGATGATATAAGATATCTACATCAATAACTTTTAGCAATTCATTCCATCTGCTCTATTGTAGAATTACCTTTTTCAAGTCTAAAAATATACTGGGGGCTCTTAGGATCTGTATAAATATCAACATTAAAGACATTCAAGTAATGTCTCAAAATCCTCAAGGAATGAATAATTGAAGTCAACTCTAAATTGTAGGTCGAGTAGTTCTTTTCATTCTTTATTAACTATCATGAAGCATAAACAATTACCTTTCTTTAATGTTTCAAAACATAAACCATCCTAATTCTTTAAGCATAATAATACATTACATTGCCCTCTTGACCGTCTTGTAGGGTCAGAACTAGTGTTAAGGTCATTTGATATCTCAGCTCTTGGAATCTCCCCTTGTAGGCTATTGTCCACTGAAACTTAACTTCTTTTTAAGTCAACTTTGTTAGGGGTGCTGAAACTGGAGAAAAAAAAATCCTTCCACAAAACTTATCTAATACTCCACTAACCCTCAGAAAGATTCGAACTTTGAACAGGTTCATAGGTCTAGGACAAGTCTTCACCACCTTAGTCTTCTGTAAGTATACCTGAATACCAGCATCTAATACAATATGGTCCCGGCAAAAAAACCATTAAATACAACCAAAACTCATACTTTGAGAATTTAGCTTAGAACCTCTAACCTTGGGGTAACTGAAGCACTACTTAGTGATGATCTCTATGAATTGAATGAAATGTACCAGATTATCATTAACTAATACAATTACGAACAAGTATAGAATGACATGGATATACTATTCATCAGGTTCATAAATATTGTTGGGTCATTCGCCAATCTGAAAGACATTACAAAAAACTCAAAATGGCCATATCTAATCTTGAAAGTTCTCTTTGAAACATTACTCTCTCGAACAAGTACCTAGTGGTACCCTAAATGTAAATCAATATTTGGGAAGCATCTGACATCATATAGTTGGTCGAAAAAACTCTTCAATCCTTTGTAGTGGATATTTGTTCTTTATAGTCACCTTATTCAGTTTTTTTTGGTGGTCTATACTCTTCTACAATGATTCATCTTTCTTCCGAACAAATAACATTGGTGCACCGCTTGGTGATGCACTAGTCCTGTTAAACCTCTTATCTAATATATCCTTCAATTTTGCTGGTGCATTTCTAAATTGGGAAATTGATATCAGCAAAGCATCTCGTAATGTATCAGTAGAAAAATTTGTCGCTTGTTCCAGCAAAATAGCAAGAAGCTCACCTGGAAAAACACATAGAATCTCATTGCCCACTATATTAACTGAAGAGTCAAGGTCTCAACATCAATATCTTAAACTCGCTCAGAAAATATGATAAGTACAGCCATTGGCAAACATTTCCTTGCCTAAAGATTGCAAATAAACTTGCCTTTTGGCATTGTACCATTAGTCTTCCATTCTCATACTACTTCCCCTAGGAACTAAAATCTAACAGTCTTCTCTTGGTAGTCGACATCGACATAATAAGGTTTCCACCAATCCATGCCTAAATCAATAACAAAGCCGAGAATCTCTAGCCCTATCACGTCAAAAAAAAAAATTGATAGCAAACAATCTCTACCATAGAACCTTTATAAATCCTCTTGAACGTATGTGAAAAAGAAAGCACGATTCAGATTTCATACGTACTTATAACTCAGCTTTATAGCACGATCTATAAATTGAAAGAAATGTAACCAGTCCTAAATTCCCTATAGCCTCTTGATTATAAGTGTGGTGCACAACACAGCCATAAACAAGAATCTACAAGACACGGCTTGTGGACTCCCTGGGACACGACCTGCTCTGATACCAAGTTTGTCACACCCCAAACTTAAGGGGCGCAACTGGCTCCTAATGCCAAAACTCAGGCCTAAGCCGACCCTGCTGAACCATTTTCTACTAGAGCATGGCAGACACACGCAATTAAGAAAACAAACTAGTATATGCCGGTTTAAAACTAAGCCCTCAGCCATTAAGGCCCTTGTCAACATATATATAACAGAAATAGCTACTCCCAAGAGTTCATATAAATAAATAGCCAACTAGAACAGAAGTCCTGACTGGGCCGTCGAGGCCACCATGATATCTATATAAAAACTGGAAGCAGGTATATATCAAGACAATACATCAAACAGCTCACAAGCTTCAGCAAACCAACAAAACTAGGCCAGCATGGCTATAACCTAGCTGTACACCCCACAAACTAGTCTGCAAGCCTCTAAGAGTAGTAAACATTGGCAGGACAGGGCCCCCAACCTACCTATAAAAATATATACAACCAAGGATAATAAACCTCTAAACTCTGGCAGCTCCGAACGAAATGGGCTAGCTAACCGGATAAAAGTCCATCTTATTGCTGAGGAGGTCAACTAGTTCATCTGTCAGGACCTGCATGCATGAATGCAGCTCCCCCAGGTAATGGGGCGTCAGTACAAAATAATGTACAGAGTATGAAAGGCAATAGACTATGAGCAGGTATCCTAATTTACTGCAGTAATCCGGTAAATAAATCAAGAATAAGATAAGCATACTGACCTGCTCCTAAATCTGAACTTATCAAAAATAATACAACAACAACCTAACCAAGCCCCCATAAGCTCGGCAGGTACAAACAGCACACAAAACCACCTACCCAGGCCCTCATATGCCCAGAAGGTGCCAATCATTCTATATACCCCTATCAGTAGTCCCCTAGCCACGTAGGTAGTCACATATCCCTCTTAGGCAATAGTATAGCCCTGTAGGCAGCACATAGCTCTCTTAGGCATCAATATATCATATAGGCAACTCATAGCCCTCTTAGGCGACAACATGGACCTATAGGCAACTCAGAGCCCTTTTATGTGTCAATATTGCCCTGTAGGGAACTCATAGCCCTTTTAGGCGTCAATATTGCCCTGTAGGTAACTCATAGCCCTTTTAGGCATCAATATTTCCCTGTAGGCAACTCATAGCCCTTCTAGGTGTCAATAGTGCCCTGTAGGCAACTCATAGCCCTTCTAGGCATCAATAGTGCCCTGTAGGCAACTCATATCCCTTCTAGGCATCAATATTGCCCTATAGGCAACTCATAGCCCTTTTAGGCATAGATCACATTCTTGCAGCTAACCACAATATCCCAAAGGGAAACAATAACAATCCAACAGCTAAAAGCGAGCAATTTAGTTATATTCAACCTATACAAATAGCCTCTAAGCCGTGTCCAACATAGGGAAGCTACTACTGAATAAGAAACCCGATAAGAGAGGAGTATATCCACTCGAGCAGCCAACAATCAACAATAATGCCTACAAGTATAACAACGATAACAACTCAATTACATTGCTTCTAAGCTTTAAGGAAACATGCCGTAAGAAGAGAATAGCCTTAACATACCTTGATTTTGGATCTTGTTGTATCAATATGGATTGTACCCCCTTCCTTACAGTATGTAGTCTACAGAAACTCATGGCACACAACCATTACAAGCAGATTATTAACACATTAGGGCTAAAGTAGCAATTTAGAGCTCACTAGCAGAGTAATTAGCTCGCCAGACCATTTTTAAATGTATGCTTCATTACCTTCTCTTCTCCAAATTACAACCTCAAATTAATGAAAAAACATACATTTTTGCAGCAGATATTAATAAGTGAAGGCCTACACAATAGTCAACAACAACCAAATAGAGTATGTCTGCACAACAATTAAAACTCGGAGTATCGCCACGGCCCTCTTTTCCAACCCAAAATAACCATAACCAAATCCTAACCACGAGTCTTCAAACCATTAAAGCCATAAAAGAATATGTATAATACAGTCCTATAATTGTTCAATATAACCATAATAACTTGAACTAGCCGCTTCAATCATCATCCTATACGTTCATCTAATAATTACATTTGGAGTCATGTCTTTCTCTTCATATGCAATAAGAGCTTAAAAGGACAAAACCTAAACTTAAACTTGATGAGCTTGCAGTACATTAACATGTCTTGTCAATAACAAACAGTCTCCTTAAACGCAAGTCGTTGAACCAAGAAGAAACTATTTGAAAATTGCAATGCAATAATAGAACCAATGTTACACTAATTTATGTTACAATTAAATATCCGTCTATACTTCTTCTTCTTTTCCAGACTCATATCAACAAGAACCACACACTTACAAAGAATTTCCAAAAATATTCCAGCAACAACAATATCAGAAAAATACTTCAAAACAGCCCAACATAACGTAACTATCCAAATACAATTTTTTTCCAGCCATCTATTCGTGTTCTTGCTTATGTAGCATAGCTATAACTTTGACTCACTCAATAAAATGAAGGGTGAGAATTGTTACATCCTAACAGCAGCAACACTACATAATAAACGAGACTCCTTCACCATGAAGAATCCTTCGAATCACAACCAACGAGGAGGAAAGAAATAACACAATCTCTATGAACGTTCCAAGGGTGAAACCATGTTGAAATCTTGTAAATATTTTCTTGGATTATAGGGGAACCTTTAGAGAGTATTTAAGACTGTTTTATTCTTATTTTGGTCGAAAATAATGACATAAAACGAAGGCAAATCTGATCTTATAAAGCTAAATCGACATATGGGCTAGAGGCCCACCTTCACGTGCCTGCTTGTGTAGTCTCACTAAATTCTGAATATATCTCAATTCTGAAGTCGTATGGACAAATGATTTAGTGCGTTGGAAAGTAGACTCGTAGACCATCAATTTCATATATTGGGGTTATTCTAAATCTTTATAGATTGGGAGAAAAGCTCCGAGACATTTAACCCAATTTTCAGAAAATTTATCAAAGAAACTTTAACTTTTGCCAACTTTTTATTTCTCAAGTTGCTTGACTTCAAAACTTAACTTACGATCATTGGGAGACTATATCACCTTATAAACATCCTTATTAGCATATAAGACACTCTTTGTCTTATCCCCAAAGGTACCGGTTAACTTGAGCGTTCTTAACGGGCGGGGGTGTTAGAATAGACATTCTTTAACTCGAACTTGTTTAAGGGCATCCTTAACCCACAACGTTAGTCTAATTCTTTGATTATTTTTTTTACATCCCCTTTGCAGCCTCATTCTCCTGAAATGATACACCAAGTCATATAAGCCTCATATGATACACATATTATGCGAAAGAACCACGGGGTCTCGCAATAACCATTTGATTTCAACATCATTGAAGGTATAAATTTATATCTCTTGATGTGTGGCTAAAAACCCCCATTCTTGGGGTGTGATTTAGCAAATATGTGTTGATATTATTGTTGGGTCTTGCTTGCTGATAGGTTAGATGTATTTTAATGGTGATTTCATCAAGTGGTTGTGGTTTAATTTAATGGGTTTGTAGTTGAAAATACAAAGCCACCCATGTGTTTTCGTCTTGCCCGAGAGGGAGGTCACGAAACCAAGACCACTAGACTGATGGCCTAAGGAGTGGGTCGAAATGAGGATCAGCCCGAGAGGGTGAACCCTAGTCCCATATCCCAACACTAAGCTCGAGAGAGTGAGTGGGGTAAGGCGTAGGCTGGTATTTATGGAACAAATGGGTGTCCGAGAGGAACGCATTTGAAACGGGGTAAGTTGCCCGAGAGGAAACTTATTTCCACTTAAAGCTTAGCGTAGTCACTATTGTCTTGCAAATTTCATATCGAAAGCATGTACCCAACCATTTATCTCAACTTGTATTGTGGTCACACCCCAAGAACTCTTCCCCATACTTGATTTTCTTGTTATTTTTGTTGTTTTTTACTTACTAGTGACAAAACCCCAAATCGATATTTGACATTTTCGTGTCACCTCCTTTAATTTGCAATGTTTTTAATCGTTAATGTCTTTAGCTACGACTAATTAAAAATAAATTGTATTTATGTATTAATTCTCAAAACTGCTCCCTTGGGATACGACACCAACCCTTGGTTGGGTGACTATACTATCACACGATCGTAGACACTCGTACTGGAAGTTGTGTCGTTGATTACGTGAATAGAAAATTCTAAACATCAGTCGCCAAAATTTGATATGCTTAAATAACACCTCCCTAAATAGGTATAAGTGATCGTTTTCAAATGAAGTATCCCACATGTAGGTTGGGGTTGATCCCACGAGGAATATGGTTCAAACTTAAACTTAACCCACTATTATATTTGTTTAGTCAACTTATTTCTGAGACAAGTAAATAAAAGGGTGGTGGGGGGAGGGGGTTTGTAAGCAAGTAACTGATTGTTGATTAAGAAACAAGTAACCAATATTCAAACTTTGAGTTATCAATATGAAAGAGAAACTAGGGGGTACTCTCGGGTCGTGACAAAAGGTCCAGTCAACGCATCACTGAAAAGGTCGATGACTCTGACCTAGACCGCCGTTGGACTAAATACAACTTTAAATTGGAGTCTATAAAACTCGACGAGCCCAGGAAATTATTGGCGAATAACAGACCAGGTCAGCGATCGCAGTCTTGATCTTGACCGCCGTTTGGATCCCCCGATTTACTGTCTTGTAAAACTCGGCAAAGAAAGTAATCACTCGGTGTCTCACCAAGTGGTTCGGTGAAGCACGACTAATGTCGACGCTTGGGTGAGAACTGGACGATTCCTTAAAAGGCCAAAGGTTTAAACTTCCAACTCTTTCACTTTCCCGCACTTTTCATCTTCCAAAACTCACACCCGCACTTTAGCTTTTATATTTTTCGTACTTTTACTCTATTTAAGTCATTGATTTGTGCTCGTATTGGGATAACTTTTCCGCCTAGGATTTGAGTCTTGATTTATCAGCATTAAAGGTTTGTTACCCGAACCCCGAGTTAATTTTTTACAATTTTGTACTCATATGCAAATAATCTTATCTTGTTGATGTGTGTTGGGCCTCTCTATTAGGATTATATTGTTTGAATGCCTGTTTTAATTTGAAAATCTTACTCGCAATGTGTATATTTTTGAAATCTCATATTTATGCTCTTTAAAATGAATTAAATATTGTGGGGTTGTGCTTACATGTTGTTTACTTTAGTTGGGTGAAGTCTAAGTAGCCCGTATTTGTGCCGAACAACTTAATTTTCCCAATGATAGAGCGGGTGAGATTATTCTTAAGGGCAAAAAGACGCCAATTGGCCAAATTTGGCAACACTGGGAGAAGTCTGAGTATCCCAGGGTAATGGGTGTTATTGTCTAGTATTAATTCGAGTTGTGCATGCTTTGATTTTGTTTTCGGGGGTTGCAGGGTTGAATTCACAAAGTTAGGTTAAAAATAGGCACGTTGGGCGAGCTGAATTGAGCTCGCCAAACCACTTGGCGATTCTCCTAATGTTCTCATCTCACCCTTAATTTCATGTTTTATTTGATGTTAGGTTTTGTAACTTTCGGCGAGAATCCTTAGGTCGCCGATGGCACTCGGTGACTTGCTGAAAGTCTTCTTGATTGTCTTATGTCTGCACCGTTGTAACCTTTGTGCACTGTAACTTTCTATGGGCTGACCCTTTCTCGCCGAAAGCTATCGATTCGCTGAAAAGCCCTTCCTATCGCGGACTTGCCAAAATTTTAGAGCCAATCCTTTTGGAGAGCCTGATCTAGCTCGCCAAAGGGATTCAACGGCTCGCCGAGTGGTTCGACGAGTCTGTCTGCAACTGTTATCTATTTTGCAGATATGGTACGGGCAAACATAGACATGCCACCCTGGGAAAGAACACGGGGTATCACAATAAATGAGGGGGGTTCAAATTCTCCAAAGAAAGGTAGGCAAGAGCTTCCACCGAGTAATTTAGACAAAGACAGGAGGCCCATTTCTGACAAGAAGAATACTTCTTGAGTCCCCTATACTCCTTCATGGGCTCGGGGGTTCTATGCAGTTGTGTAGATCTTTTTGGCAGATACACCCTTGGCGGCTTCTAGTGGGTATGGTACTGTTGTACCTTCTGAGGTGACTCTGGGAACTGAGACCCAAGTCCAGGTTGATGCACTGGGCACTGATGCCTAGACTGATGGAGCGACTGCATAGACAGGACACCTTCTTTACTTCCCTCTATGTCTTACTTTCTAACTTTTGGATATGTTTGTTTGCATTTGAGAACAAATGGCTTTATTTGTGGTGGGGTAAGGCCCGCCTTTCTTTTGTTATGATGTTTTGTGTATATATTTGGGTTTTTGAGCTATAATTGTGTTTTTACATTGTGTTTGTGGATGAATGAGCTTGTGGCTCCTTGTTTTTAATTGTAAATGATCTTTGACCCTTCCAAAAAATTTATGCCACCTACTGTATGCTTTTAAATGTGGTTGTTCTTGTGCAAATTTGAGTATCATTTTTTATCAATACCGATGACTTTAATAGTGCTCATAATCAAACAAACATGAATGTGCGGCTACGATGAGGCCAAATGAAGTTGCATAGACAATATGTGAACTTTTTGCATCTCGTTGTGATTAGCCAATTATCAAATTGAGTCTCTTGTGATGAACGTTGCACACTAGCGAAAGTGTGAAGACTTGTTTGACTTTGGTGTCAATGCCTTGTGTGATGAGCTTACTGTGAACTATGTGTGATGACACCTACAATTTTCCCCGTTTGTCCGGTTGACTTAGTGATGTGAACTCTTGATATGATCTTAGGCAACTTTGATGAATGTGAAACAATTTGACTTTATACCTCTTTTTGTGGCCTAACTTGTAAGTGTGTGAACCTCGCTTGAGCACCTTAGAGCCTTAACCTTTTCTTGGAAGAAACTTGATGAAATCGTAACCTTTCTTGATCCATTACCCATAATCCTCATGATTTGTAGTTTGATTGAATGGCCAACTTAGGCCAAAAGCCTAAGTTGGGAGTGTGCTGAAAAGAGAAGGCAAGTCAAGAAGTGCAAGAAAAGTTTCCTTTGACCCATGGTGTTGAGAAAAATGGAACCCCTTCATATAAAAAAAAAAAAAATAAAGAGAAAAAAAAGAAAAGAATGACGAAGAAAAATTAAAAAGTTGTGGAATAAAGTTGTGAAAATGCAAAGAAAATGGGGTTTTCGAAAAATCCATGGAAAAGTGAATAATGGGATGACTTGTGAACACGAATGAAAATGAAGAAAGAAAGTGTTGTTCACACCACATATCATGAGGATAGAAGGTATTGAGCCTATGTGACCATACATTTGCACTTAGGCCCGTTACAAGCCTTAAAAAGACCTTTTTGATATTGGGTGAGCTGAAACAGGTGTTGATTGCAAAATATGGGCAAACCTATGGGTGAAATCATACATTGTGTTTCATCTTTGTGAGTGTGAGTGTTGATCTTGATTTCGGAGCTATAATTGATTTAACCATTGTGTGTGAATATGGAATCATTCTTTGTGTGAGGGCATTTGATTACTTTTGTTGAGCTTGAACTTGCATTTGAAGCAAGTAGTGTAAACTTGAGATTCTTTGTTAATGGTGAGTCACAACTTGAGTCTTTGAGTGCACAATTGATCCTTGCATGAGTAAGATAAGTCATATTGTGTGCATTCATGATTGAGTCGTGTGTAGCACTGTTTGAGACATCCTATTTAAACTGCTGAACTTGAGTTTTACTTGAGGAGAAGCAAAAGTTTAAGTTGGGGGTGTTGATGAGTCCACAAATTGGACTCATTTAGGGCTTTATTTTGATAGAATTAGTGTCCTCAAATGCATATTGTGTACCAATAACTGATGTAAATCCTTGAATTTTGAGTATTTGGACTTAGGGACAAAGCATGGACACTATTTAGCAAAAGGGAACAAGGCAGCTGAAAGACGGAAGAAATGAAGGTCTAAGGATTGCCTAAACCATTGGGCGAGTCGCCGAACGGCATTGGTCTCGCCTAATATTCAGTGTGTCAATCCTTGAAGGAGAAAATCAAGTCAATGATGGAAAGAAGCAGTCGTCGAACGATTCTGCGATGCAGTGCTATATCGCCCAAAGTTACAAAATTCTAAGATGTTGAAGGCTAAATCATAAAGGCGATGGAATGGACCAAAGGGCGGGTCACCTAGTAGATCGGCAATCCCGACTAACTGTGACGACGGGTCCTTTGCAGCAAAATTTTTTGACAACTATAAATACTTGTTTAATTTTTTAGTTTACGATCTGATTTTGAATGAAATTTTTAAAAAATTCAGTTTTTGAAGTTTGAGTCTTAGAACTCAGTTTTGGAGACATTTTCCCTTAGCTTTGATGTTTTGATGATTTCCAATTAAAAGAAATTGGAAGTGGGTATTGAAGATTCTTCATCATAGACATTTGTAAACTCAATAGTCATCGTACTCAGTTGATGGAAACACGATTTGGTATCGATTTCTACCTTTTTACTATGCTAGCTAAAACCCCAATTCTTGTGTGTGATTATATGATTATGGGTTCATTTAACTGTTGGGTATTGTTAATTGATAGTTTATTTGTTGTTTAAAGGTGATTTCGGTCAGTAGCTGTGGTTGAATTTAATGCGTTGTAGTTGCAAATACAATCTTAACTTTGTGTTTTTTGTTTGCTCGAGAGAGAGGTTTTTAAACCAAAAATATTGATTCGATGGTCTGTTGGTATTGGGTTGTCTGGGTTCATCTCGATAGAGTGAATCCTAAACCCTCTTCCATACATGCAGCTCGAGATAGTGAATGGACTAAAGTTAAGGTTGTGCTTAATTGCTACATATTGGTTTTCGATAGAAACCAATTTTATTCGGGGTAAGCTGTTCGAGAGAAATTTGTCCCACTAAAGTCTAACCTTATTACCAATTCACAATGATTTACTATTAATTGCAATTACCCGGTTGTTTACCTTAGCCCATAATCCCAATCACATCCAAAGAATCCCGTCTCCATATTCGTATTTTCGTATTATTTGCTGTTTTAGTTGATAATTGACTACAAACCCCTCTTTGATATTTGACACTTGTGTCACCCTAAACTTCTATTATTATTTTCTTCGTTACTGCTTTTAGCAATGAATGACTTGAGCAACTTCTTACTTTTCTATTGATTCTCGATTACGAACTACTCCCTTGGGAATCGACCCAAACTCACTAGTTGGGTTATAATACTATTGAACGATCATAGATACTTAGTATTGGATGAAGCATCCGGATACGTCAATCAGTACCCTGAGTTGTGGAACACAATAAAGTTCCACAAGTTTGAGCTATTCACAAAGCCCCTAGGCTCATACATTCCTACGTGGGTCTGGGAGTTCTATTTTTCCTATGGGGTGTTGGTTCCCAAAGGAAAGAAAAAGGTAAGCGCATTTAGAACGGTGGATCATGTGGTAGTCTGGGGATGGAAGGTGAAGTACAGAAGCACCGAGATTAATGAAGTGCTCGGCTATACTATGAATGTCATGCACTACTATATTGACCTCATCCAGAAGAAGACCCTAGATGATTTAAAGGGTTGGTTGGTACCCCTACTTTCTGATGTAACACCAAGATGGATCGAGGCCGGTGTGCCAATTAAGAAGAAGGACCTAAACGTAGCTACCAAATACTTGTTCGGGTTTATTACCAGCACTATTATACCATCACAGAATGAGTCGATCCTCTGCTATCTAAAGGCTACATATTTGGGTTCTATTATGGATTGGGAGAGAATGAACCTATGTGTGATTATAAAGTAGGAGACGGCCTTGAGTGCCAAGCAGTGTCAAACTTCTATTCCCTTTCATATGTTGATTTTTGAGGTGTGTTGGCGGGCCCGTGTTCCTATGATTGATAATATGGATGTGGAAGTGACACCCACTTCCTCTTCTGACATCCGACGGATCGAGGTTGACTACATGAGGGCTGAGGCATATAGGAGGAGAGCTCACCAGTGGATATGTCCGTAGTAGTTGATGTTGATATGTTGCCGACAGAGGAAATATTTCTTCCTTCAGACATTGAGTCTAGAGGTACCTTTACTTCTGCTTCTCATGGTTCATCTACTATAACCCCTCATTCTATTACAACAGTTACTGCTACTACTGCCTCCCGACCCCTTATCAGCCAGGCTATGTTGTCCAAGATGGGCCATCTGACTAAATCTATTGATGTGCATGCCCCAAGGTAGAGGTCGTTTAGCCTGGGTTGATTGAGCGGGAAATTTCTTCTGCCCTTGCTCTTGTTACATCAGAGTTAAGAGAGCACAGGGAGTCCATAAAGGCTCAAAGGTTCGCTTTGGATGCCCTTATTGTAAGGGTAGAGGCTTGTGAGCAGGGCCGGGGTGATTCTGATGTTGTGACGACCTTGAAGGCCGATATTGTTGGACTGAGGAAGGATATGGACGAGCTGAAGTCCACTGGTCTATCAATGCTATTCGGCACAATAAAGATTTCCAACATTCAGAGTACAAACGTTCCAGCCAGTTCTGAGGTTTGTCCGGCTACTACTAACAGAGATGTTCTATTGTTGAGGTTGAGGGTGAGTTTGAGGGTGAGACCAATGAGGAGGAGTTTGGTGTCCGTGGTAGAGCTATGTATGATTATCTGGACAACCTTAAGGGTGCGATTGTCCAATCTGTTGTGGAAGCATCTTTGAGAAATACCTCAATGGTGGGCTATTGATTAGTCTGGCACTAATACCCCAACAGATGGAGTCTCTGACATGACGAGTTCAGCTAGGCTTAGCCTGGAAGAATGATTCTTTTGACTTCTTTTCAGTTATTGTTAGACTGTTTTGCTATTTTTGAGCTTTTGAGGTTAATTGCTAGTTTAGGTTGGTGGCTTGAGGTATTTCCATACCGACCTCTTTTGGGTTGTTTTGTGGATATTTATTGTTTTTGTTTTATGAATGGTGGATCTTATATATATATATATATTGTTTTGATCCATTGTGTTTGTCCTTTGTTTTGAATTGCAGATGGGTTTGAACCGATTTTAAAAAGTTCCACCTCTTGATGTGTTTGAAATTGTCATCCTCTTGCAATTTCGAGTGTCGCTTATGACAAATAGTGATGGCTTCAATAGTTCTCTCAATTGAACGATATGAGTGTGCGACTACGATGAGTAAAATTGAGTTACATAGGACATGTGAACTCCTAGCATCTCGTTGGAACTAGTCGGTTGTTGAGTTGATCTCTTGTGATGATCGTTACACGCTAGTTGAATATTGCACAGTATTGTTGGATAATTGTGTTGAATGCCATGGGTGGTGCAATTTTCTTGAAATATGTGCTTGGTGATTCCTATAACTTGCCCCGTTAGTCCAATTGATTGATGTAAGCATGCGATTGAAATGATCTTAGGAAAAATTTATGAAAAGTGAACCCAAATTTGATCTTGTACCTTTTTGTGCCGACCTTGTGATAGTTTGAACCTAGCTTGACACCATTTGAGCGTATCCTTTTCTTTGGAAGAAAATTGAACTTTGACCTCTTTGTCCAGTCACCTATAACCTTCATGAAGTATTGGATTGTTTGAATAACAAACTTAGGCCAAAAGCCTAAGTTGGGGGTGTGGTGACAAAGAAGGAAAGTCAAGAAGTGTGAAAAAACTCCTTTGATAGATTCTTTTGAAATAGATGGAACCCTTCCATGTAAAAAGAAAAGAGAAAGAAAAGAAAAGAAAAGTGAAAATGGAAAATGATTGAAAAAGAGAAGAGGTTGTGAAATAAAGTTTGTGAAATGAATAAAAGAAGTGAGTTATCCAATGAGCCTTATTCAAATGAAAATAGGGTGGATTCTGAACATCACATAGTGTGAAAGAGAAGGATAAGAAGTGAAATGCAGGCCATGATTCAAGAAGGTAGAAGTCACTAAACCAAAATAATCATACCTTTTAACTCAGCCCCATTACAGGTTGAAACACCATTGTCATCTTCAATGAGCTGAAAATAATGTTGATTGGAAAATAAGGGCAAACCTATGGGTATAGTCATGCATAGGGATGGCAGAATGGGTAATTAATATGGGTATCCACTCATATTTACCCATTTTAAATATGTTGGGTATCCAACTTATTTAAAAATGGGTAAAATCAAATAATACTCATAGTATCCATTTAAAAATCGGTAGTTAAATTGATAAAATAGGTAAAAGATGTTCATTCACACAAAATAGGTTATAAAGGGTGGGGTAATAAGAAAGTCTTTTCTTTTAAAAAAATTTAAAATTTTGTTAATTTTTTTGGATGGGGTGTGTGAGGGGAGGGGGTAAGCGGTAGCAGGTGTGGGGGGGATTCTATAAAGTGGGGTGGTAAAAAAATTTAAAAAAATTAATAAAAAAATGTAAAATTTTGTTAATATTTTTTTGGTATGCGGTGTGGGGGGGATTCTATAAAGTGGGGTGGTAAAAAAATTTAAAAAAATTAATAAAAAAATGTAAAATTTTGTTAATATTTTTTTGGTATGCGGTGTGGGGGGGATTCTATAAAGTGGGGTGGTAAAAAAATTTAAAAAAATTAATAAAAAAATGTAAAATTTTGTTAATATTTTTTTGGTATGCGGTGTGGGGGGGATTCTATAAAGTGGGGTGGTAAAAAAATTTAAAAAAATTAATAAAAAAATGTAAAATTTTGTTAATATTTTTTTGGTATGCGGTGTGGGGGGGATTCTATAAAGTGGGGTGGTAAAAAAATTTAAAAAAATTAATAAAAAAATGTAAAATTTTGTTAATATTTTTTTGGTATGCGGTGTGGGGGGGATTCTATAAAGTGGGGTGGTAAAAAAATTTAAAAAAATTAATAAAAAAATGTAAAATTTTGTTAATATTTTTTTGGTATGCGGTGT
>JAJOOO010003921.1:0-42136 GCA_029582685.1 Solanum piurae | reverse complement strand
GTTGGCTTTTCCATAACGATGGGAACCGGCCGTTACGATATATATATATATATATATATATATATATTTAGCTTCTTCCCAACAGCAGAAAACTGCTTCTACTTCCATTTAAAAACGGTTATAAAAATTTGCCAAACACTTGATTTTTCAAGAAAAATATTTTTTTCTTTAAAAAAAACACTTTTGGTCTCCCAACAGCAATGCCAAACATGCTCTTAATAATGAATATTACTCATTTGATTTCAAAATAATTGAATTATTGGGGTGTTTCACACCTTTCAAAAAAAGAAGCTTAGGACATAAATTAGATATTGCTTTCCATTTTTACTCTTATCAATTATTGTCAAATTAATCTTTAATATAACTAAATATTGATCACAATAACTAATTTCATTACTAAATAATTCAAAAATGTCTTAAACTCATCACATAGAAAATAATTCAAAGCAATTAAAGTTTCTTGAACTCATAACATAGAAAATCCAAATGAAGGGTAAAATTGGAAGAATATTCTAAATGTAGTCTTGAAGATTGAACATTTAAGTTAATTTGAAATATGAAAATTGTCTCAATAACTCAATTATTTTAAAATGGAGGAAGTAATTGGAGTTAATAAATGACGAGCATTTTTTTTTATAAAATATAAAAGTATGGAGTGATCTTTTTATTTTTGGAAAAAGGACAAATATACCCCCGAACTATCGTAAATGATATGCAGATACCATTCATCATACTTTTGGGACATTGGTACCCCTGTCGTCTAAAAACTAGAGCATATATATGCCCTTCACTCTAACGGAAGACTAAATAGGAACACATGGCACAATCTTATCCGTCGATAAATATCGGATCGGTGGATAAGATTATGACACGTGTATGTCCGTTAGTATAAAGGGTATATATGCTCTAGTTTTTGGACGGCAGGGGCACCAATATCCCAAAAGTATGACGAAAGGTATTTGCATACCATTTACGATAGTTCGGGGGTATATTTATCCTTTTTCCCTTTAATTTTTGAAAATTCTCAAATATTGAAATTTGACCCAATACAGATTTTTTCAAGTATTTAAAAACTTGGAATATTTGACAAATATATTCACCATGTAATGACAAGTTATATGGCCAATTGCCAAACACCATTTTTAAATTTTCCTAAATATATTTGTAGTCATACGAGTCCTAAGTTTTGTTCTGTTCTTATTCAACAAGTATACCAACAATTAAGAGTCAGTTCATTATTAATGTGCAGTAATCTGCATGACAATTTAGTCGCTATTATCGTCATTTTTAGTAACATTCTTTTCTACTATCAATTATATTGGGTTAGTGCTGATGGCTTAGATTTTTTTATTACGATTGTGTTTCACTAGATATGAAGTTTTAAAATATAAGAATATTTATATTTATCAAATCATCTTTATTAAAATCACTTTAGTGGAATTTTTTACCAAAGTAAGTCATTATTTGAATCAATTCATCAAAATAGTATGTTTTTAAAATTATACAAAATTAGTATAAACGCGTTTCACAGTAACAATTTATGCTTTATTTTATGGATTAATCACCTATATACACACTTTTATTTTCTATAATTCTCATTATTCCCTACCATTTCTAAAGATTTCCAAATCCCTTATTTTACTCCAAAAATCAAAATTTTGGATACATAACTACCCACTCCGCAAACCCACATTTAACATTTTCTGATTTCACTCCACAAATCTCTCTCAATTTTATTTCCATGATCTTTTCAACTAATTGCTCCATTAAGTTTGAAATTCAAAGTCAATCTCTTTCCTGTCAAAACAATTTCTCTCGACGAACTTCAATTGCCCATACCCTCTTTTGAGCAATCAGAAAATTGTTTCAATGGCCGCAGACGCCAGTTCAGATCAGAATGCGACAACCAAATCTGTGCTGCTACAGGTGATTAAGTTCATTCATTTTTTTCAATATTTTTCTTCAACCTGGAAAGCACAGGTTGTTAAAACCACCGAAAAGAGGGATTGAAAATTTGCTCCTGTAATTTCTCAACTTTCCTTATCTAAGGTTAGTATGTCGATCTTCTTTTATCGATTGTAGAATCTGTTTTGGTTAGTTAATAAAATAATGATACACTAATGAAAATATAATGTTTCATATTGTAATGTATCAATATTTAAGTTTAATTAGTTGATACACTAAATCCTAATTTTGTTCATTATTTGAGGAGTTGTTATAATTTTCTGAAATTATTAATATAAAAATAATGTTCAATAGTGTATCATTCAAAACATGTATTTTTTCAGTATGCATCAGATACAAATATTTGCTAAAATGGATCAGATACAAACATAAGATAAATGACAAGTTACTAATTTAACTGTACTCATTTATTTGTATCATGTTTAAGGATTGGATAATTTTTGTATCATGTTCAACTGGGGGACATTTTTGTATCATGTGTGGAGTTGTTGTAATTATGTAAAATTATTGATATAAAAATAATGTTCATTGGTTTATCATTCAAAACATGTAGTATTCAATGTGAATCAAATACATAAAATTTACTAAAATGTATCAAATACACACAATACATTGATATAGTACATTATAACATTAATTATGCATTTAGATATAGTACTATTAATTATGCATTTAGATATAGTAAATTATAACAATTGTGATGGTTAAAAGTCTAAGTGGGAGATTGTTGGATATATACTATTAACCATATGTTAAAAAATAATATTTATAATAGAATAAATATTTGCTCAATTTTAATAGATCATATATTCGTGTATGGTGTCTGTTTACTTATATACTAGATGATTTAGTGTGTAAAGTTTTAGCTTATACACAGAGGATTAAATCATCGGTTCTTATAAGTATAAAGTATTTTGTTCACAATCTAGGATGTAAATTGGACATGTCATCGGTACGATTGTAGCACAAGATTATATGTAATTTATCTTGATTATGGGAACGGTATAGTTCCAACTTCTTGTGCTAGTGCATTTTGTATGTATTGAAAGGGATCGAGTAGAGATAGTTGTTTTAGACTGGCTGACAAAAACATATTCTCTGAACTATTAAATGTACTTATATTCGTAATTCTGATATAACTATTATGATCGGTATATATTAATTATCGTTTTGATTTATTAAAAGGTGAGATTCTGAGATGGGTCAATATGCCTGGTAGATTGGATGATAATAATATATATTGGTGAAATAATAAGTTAGTTGATGAAATCTATGTCTCGTTAGATTGATTGATATGCCTTTTTGAGAAACTTATAGATTTTCATCGTGCCAAACCTTGCAAGTGGATTTATGAATCTGACACATGAAATAAGTTCAGTAGTGCTCTAAAGGAAATTAATCATTAAATTAAATTCGTCAGTAATTTAATTTATTGATTAGTATCTGTGATCTTAACATGGGAAATTATATAAGTGTTTAATGGGGAATTTTGAAATATAAATAGAGGAGTGCAATTACGAATTTCTAGTGGAATGATTTGTAATTTATTATGATAAGAATAATTCAAATTAATTATTTGAAATTATTTTCATAATAGGAAGCATTCAATAATTAATTATGTGGTCCCTACAGTGCCATATTTAACTAGAACTTGAAATCTAAGGTAAAAAGAGAGATGCACGTTAGTTTTCCTGTTTTAAAAACTGGGTTTTCTTCTCCTTTTTGGATTATGAAGAAATCTCTATAAATAGGAATTCTCCCAAAAAAAGATCAAAGGTTTCTATTCATACTTTCCCAGCCAAGTATTGAGAGAGTTTATATGTGAACTTGGGATCACTGTAGAAGACAATAGATGTTGTCTATCTTGTGGATTCGCTTGAAGGTATGTCTAACTTGGGGATTCGCTTGAAGGTATTTGTTCACGCTTCAAGAGATATTTATCGAATTAAATTTCAACAAGTTTATGTGTTCTAGCATGATATTGTGTTCTACCATAAACGATATTGATTATCTATTATTCATGTAAGCAGTAAGATTCTGGTATGCTTCCGTTGTGCATATAGTTTTCCAACAGTTTTTTCTTCTGTCCTAAGCCCTATATAAAACTTTTAGGAAAAATTACCTAACTACACATCCTTGTTTACCCTACTTTCTATTATTTTCTACCATTCTAAACAATTACTAAAATATTCTTTTTCATAATTTCACTTTTCCGGATATGTGACTGTAAACTATCACCCCAAGATTTTTTTCCCCTTTTTTCACACCTAAAATCACTCCATGGTATCACCATTTATCTCTGTCACTATATTTTTGAATTTCAATTTTTTTCTCCTTCTGATTTATGATTGCAAGTTATTGAAGAGGTAGTTCTTCTTCATCCATTTTTTCCACTTCATTAGGTATGGATTTTTTATTTTATTTTTTTAGTTTTTCATCTATAAATTTAGTCGATGAAGGATGCATCTTGAACTTCATAATCTATTGTGGAAAAAATGCCCAAAAAGGGAGAAAATGTCGAGTTGTTGTTGGCTCCAGTAAGAATTTTGGGTCGAGATCCATGGGTGACACCATTGTTGAAAGTGAAAAAAGCTACTGGAATTGATATAGAGCAAAAAAAAAATATTGTAGTTTTATTCATCATGTTTTTGCTTTCAAGAGATCAGATTGTTGATTTTTTTTCCAATTTTTTTGCTGGTCATCTTTTTATGATACATATGAGTTCAATTTTTTAATGTATCTAATTGTTTTATTTCTTAAACTAATGTATAATGCATAGTTTCAACATTATGATACATTAAATTTTATTAAGAGTTGTCGGTGGCTCCGGTAAGGGCTTTGGGTCGAGATCCATGGATGACGCCATTGTTGAAATTGAAAAAAAGCTACAAAAATTGATACAAAGCAAAGGAGAAAGTGTGGAAGGACATTTTCATCATATATTTTTTTTGCTTTCAACAAATCTTTTAATATATAAAGTTGATTTTGATTCTTAAATCAATGTATATGACACATAACTTTGTTATTTGTATAACATAATTATGTATCAAATGTTGTGATGTATCACATGTTGTTAATTATTTGCAACACTGTTTTATACATAAATCAGTATATAATCATATTCACAGCTTTTTTGTATATGATACATAACTAAATACAATTGTCGACTTTTTTTGAATCTGTTACGACTTGGGAGAGATTTGAGAAAATAAAATTTGAAATTTAAATTGTTTGGAGTTGTTGTTTGGGAGAATTTGACATCAGTTTGGTTTGCATGATTTGGGGAACTGACATTTAATTTTATATTTAGTTTCATTTTTAATCTCAACAAACTAGTTGTATAATGTACCAAATGTGATGTATCCAGATGACAATAATTTTAGGGGATTTTTGTAAATTAAAAAAGCGTAGAGATAAGATGTAATTTGTTCCTTACACTATGCGGGTATTCACCAATGGAGTCCATTCCTCCATGGGGTCCCCAATGTTCTCAATTTCAATTGATCAAAATTAGGGTTCTTCTTAGTTCTTTATGAGTTTCATCCAATTATGATTTGTATTGTTGATTAAGTTTTCTAATACATGATTTAATGTCAATACATGATATTTAGTAGAAATTATAAAGACACATGCATGATTCATTATTTTCAACTATGAACCTATGAAGAATCCATGAACCCCTGAAGAATCCATGAACCTATGAACTGTGAATTTTGAAAGATTATGCATATCTTATGAAAGATGTTGTTTATGATGATAGGGTGTTTTTAGATGAAACTATCAATGTTGTTGTAAAAGGCTTACTCACATACGAATATGATTATGATTGTGAAAGGTATTTCTCACATATTCATTCACATTGGTGAAATATTTTTTCACCGATGTTTGAATTGTATTTTAAGGAGTTATTTTATGTTTTGATCTTTAAGGTGTGGAGCTAGTCTCCTCTTTCAATCGATCTCTTTTAATTCATTGAGTCCCAAGAAAAATCTCAAATTTCTCTCCGCGGATGTTCTCCCAATTTCTAGGTTTTCATGATTTTGTTATGGGTTCAATTGATTTGTGTTTTATTCATTACTAGTATACGTACCCGTGCATTACGCGATTTTAAAAAAAATATAATAACTTTTAAACATAAAAATAATTAATGTAAATTATTATTGAGTAACAAAGTGCATGCATAATCATATATAATATTTGATTTTATATATACACTTAATACTAACAAAATTTTACCATAATCTATGTGTGATGAGGTTATGTTCTTCAAAGACACGAAACATTATTTTAAATTTTTTCCTTCTTTTAGTATAATATTGCACTTCACTTTCATTCCTTAGTAGTGGGTTGAATATTAATAGTATATGTGGCATGTGCTGAATTTTTATTTATTTCAATTCATTGAATTTTAAATTTATAGATCAATTTAAAACCTAGTATTCAAAATATTGATTCTACTTGTAGCTAAAATCTAAATATAATTTGCAAAGCAAATTAACCTTGTAAAATAAGATGATTTTCATTTAATCAAATATAATTTCATAAAATAAAAATGCACAAAAAGATGGATTTTAGTGATAAATATAACAAAAGAATTACTATAGTCAAATTAATATTATATCACATAAAAAAAAAAAATCAGTGGAAAGAAATAATTGCAAGATGAAAAAAATGGATCATCTTCTATTCATTAGATTTACTATAAGTTTCTTCTTTTATTTTATGAATTTTTAGATTTGTTTGACCTTTTTAAAATGTGTTGTACATTTTATTCTTTAGTACTACGTTTAAATTAACAGTGACAAACAATTTAGGATTTATTTATAAAACAAATAATTTTTTTTATCAGTGTAGTATATAAAAAACGTCTGAATTATGTAACAGTTTTTAAAAATGGATTTTTGATTTTGTTGAAATTATAATTTGATAAAAAGAAAGGAGGTTAAAAAATATGATTTATTTAAAATTTGAAATTTATTTTTTAAAATAATTTCAACCGTTCAGTGTTTTTAGGATAGTGGGGCATGTGGATAAGAGAGACATATTAAGTTAGTTTTAGTTGATTTACATTTTATTTTACTTTAGTTTATGTTATTTTTTTCTGTATTTTTCATTTTTTAGAGATGTCTTTATTTTTATACAAAATATATAAATTGATTTTAATTTATATAATCATCTCTAAATTAAAATTAGATATTATTAGATAAACGATTATTTTTTTCTTTTAATTAAATCTGTTATTTAAAAAATAAAGAGTACAAATATCCTATAATTTTTTAAACTGTATTTGTTAAAAAAAAATTGTTTTCTTTATATTGCATTTGCATTACCATATTTTTAAAAATAATTATAATTAAATAGATATTCAAATACTTTCGAGATAAAGATAATAAGATGCAACAAATAAACAATACATACTATAGTACAAATTTAATTATATTTGAGAGAGAACGTAAGCAGTTTATTTAAAAATTCAATATATTTATGAATCTCTCCTCCATTAATGTGTTTTATTATCTTCATATGAGATTTTAAAAGAAAGTTAAAAGATGTATAAGTAAAAAGAAGAAGAAAACAACCCATATTAGAAACATTATAGTAAAAATCATATTCGTTAATTTACTTTTTTTTTGTAAAATAATTCAACCTTGATTTTGAATATCTACTATATCCTGCAAAAAAAAAATTTAAAAAAGTTTAGCCTTGAAGAACACAATTTATTATATTTTGAAAATGATCGTGTCATGATAATGATGAACATGATAGAATTTGACTATGAAAAATATAGTTATAAGTAATCTGAAGTTGTTCGCAACAAATTGTCGTAAGCGCTGAAAATCAACTGCAAGTAAAATAAATAAAAGAAAAATGTTATTTTTATTGATGAATCTTTGTGAGTACAATTCTATTGTTCTCTTGATTCTTCTCTCCTAAGTTTCTCTATGATTCGAGGGACTTCAATAGCGTATTTCTCGAATGTAGGATGATGTAGACCTCCTTGAGATGTATTTGATCTCCGGGAACGTCGGAATGCACTTCGTCGTTGCAAGTTGATCTCGGGGAAGAACTCCGTCGATCATTCCTTCGAAGAGCTATGTAGTTGATGTTGTAGCTTATGTAGACCTACTTGAGATGTATTTGATCTCCGAAAATTTTGGGAAGCACTTCGTCGTTGCAAGTCGATCTCTGGAAAGAACTTCGTTGATTACTCCTTCAAAGAGCTATGTAGTTGATGTTGTAGCTTTCTCCAATTGCGGAATGCTTGTTGAAAGGTGTTCTTAATCCCTTTAGAATGTGATGTCCATCCCCTTTTTATAGTTGTAGGGGTAGACAAGGTTGTTTTTGATTAGCCAAAGGATGTCATTTTGACACTTGGCAGATTGTGATTGGTTCTTGCATTTGACTGGGACTACCACCTCATTTTGACACGTGGCGCCACCTTATTGGTCTTGGATGCCTAGTCACTGTGACATGTGACATGAGTTTTGAGCTTGAAGGTGAAATGAACATTGGATTTGAATTTAATAAAATGACTTTATTTATTTGTAAAGCCCAAATTAATCATTCAGCCCAAATGAGCACATATTTAATTCAAATTTCGTATGAATTTAATCCAATAAAATTTATGTATCTACAAATGCCCCTTACTTCGAGACTTGTCGACGTGCAGGCTTGCCGAAGTTTGGCGACAAGACTTGAAGTACTCATGAATGTGTTTTCATTTTTTTGAGACTTCTCTACGTGCAGGCTTGCCGAATTTGACGACGAGAGTTGAAGTCTTCATGAATGTGTATTCATTTTTTGAGACTTCTCTACGTGTAGACCTGTCGAATTTGAATAGAAAGTTAAAGTCTTCATGAATGTGTATTCATTTTTTTGAGACTTGTCAACGTGTAGGGTTGCCGAATTTGACGACGAAAGTTAAAGTCTTCATGAATGTGTATTCATTTTTTGAGAGTTCTCTATGTGTAGGCTTGCCGAATCTGACTACGAAAGTTAAAGTCTTTATGAATGCATTGTTGAGACTTCAAGAGTATTTGTTTCTTGTCGTCGCATTCTAACTAGGTCACTACAAATGATTTGTTTGTAGTGATCTCAATTTATTTATTTTTAAACATTTTTGCTTGACAACCACCTGGACCCCTATATTGATTTCAAATGGATGGGTCTAGTGAGTAGTAACATTGTGTGATCTTCCTTGCAAGGTGTGAGAAAGAACAAGAAGATTGATTGGATTTTGAATCAAATAAAAAGAATATCAACTTTCCTTTGGTTGATTTTGTAAGAATCATTCTTGGCATCTCAAGACTTATTGCTTTCCTTTTGAGTGCTGGCAACTTCCATTTAGATGGGTAAGAATTGATATGATTTCCTTCTTCCAATCTTACCACAACTTTCCTTGTACAAAGAATGAGAGTTGTTCAAAGGAACTTATATATAAGAATATCTCATGTACAAAGGATTGATCAAAGAATTATTGAAAAAAAGTAATTCTCCTAACCAAATCAATGTGGAACTCCAAATTTGGTTTGTTCTTTTCTCAATTTCGTGCAGTCCCGCCAAAATGCTATTTTCTTGGTATAAAAGAATTCAAACGACGAGCGACTTAAATCTGGAGAAACTAGACTTATAGTACTACGACATATCCAAAAATCAACGTCAAAAACCTTTTGTAATGACGGGAATTGATTTTTGAAGTTGGTCATCAAATCTGCAAGTTCTCCTCATAATTATGCGCAATCTCGCCAAAACATCCTTTTCTCGGTGTAGCAGCAATCAAACGACAAGACACTTCATTATGGAGAAACTAGACTTTTGGTACTACGACATATCCAAAAATCAACGTTAAAAACCTTACGGATTGACGGGAATTGAATTTTGAAGTTGGTCATCAAATCTGGAAGTTCTCCTCACAGTTATGCATAATCTAGCCAAAACGTCCTTTTCTCGGTGTAGGAGCATTCAAACGACAAGCGGCTTGATTCTGGAGAAATTAGAATTTTGGTACTGCGATATATCCAAAAAATAAACGTTAAACACATTCCGGATTGACGGAAACCTAATTTTGAAGTTGGACCCCAAATCAGTTCTTCTCACAGCTGTGTGCAATCCCGCAAAACCATCCTTTTCTTGGTGTAGGAGCTTTCAAATGACAAGCGGCTTGATTCTCAAGAAACTATACTCGTAGTACTGTGAAATGTCAAAAAATCAATGTCAAACTCTTCCTGAATTGACATAAATGATTTTTGAAGTTGGTCTTCAAATTTTGCCGTTTTCCTCACAGATTTGTGTCTTTTAGATTTTTCTTGTTTCTCTTTCTTGCAGGTAATGGCTGTGGTTGCATCTTTATTTATGAATTGACATGTTTCTTAAACACGGAAGATTAATGTTCAAGATCCAATTTGGCCGTAATTCAAAGCTTCGTGCCACTGGCACCGATTTGTCGAACAAGATTGTTGTCCTGCTGCTCATGTTTGTCATGCCATATTGAAGGGCCATACACTTTCTACATGTGTTATCAGAAGTAGATCAACCAAGAAAAAATTAAAAACTTCGTGCAATTGGCACCGATGACTCCAATATTTATTTATTTTCATTTAAGGTTTCTGAAAGAGCTTAAATAACTTAGAAGTTGCACGAGTTGTTCATATGATTGGAGTGGAACCACTCATCTCATCCTAGCAATGTTGGCAGAAAAGTCACTCGAGGCATTCACCTTCCTTGCAACCTTGGTAAAGAGAACTTGCCCCCTCCATTTTCATCCCCTTTTTGCGGCTCCACGAGAGAAACATTTGGAGTACTTTCATTTCATTTCCGACGAGAAAGCACCCGGTGTGAGGATGGCGAGAGAAACACTTGGTGTAGGCCTCCAAACATCAACAAACTAGATTGCGGATAATCTCATTGTTCAGGCTGTAGTGTGGATTGACATCTTCCTTTCAATTTGGAGAAGACTTTGGACCAATCTTATGACTTCTTGGAAGTACATGGAGCTCGAATTCCTTACACTCTGTGATTCCAACTTTGCACGATTATGGTAGAAAATTCAAAACTTGGAGTATGAATAGTGAAATCATGTGCTTCTTTTTCCGTTGGAAACAAAAACTCAAATAACTACAGTATATGTAAAAATCATGGCCAATGACTATATGGATTAGTACCAATATTCCTTCAAAGTCAGGTCACAATTTTGTATTTCTCGGGTTTTCAGCTTCGCGCGTCTGTAGTATAAAATTCATAACTCAAAGTAGGAGTATTGAATTCATGATTTTATTTTTCCGTTGGAAAGACAACTCACAGAACTATACAATGTATAAAAATCACGGACAAAGACTGTGGATTGGTACAGATATCGCTTCAAAGTCAACTCACAATTCTGCCTCGCTCAACTCTTCAGCTTTGAGCAACTTTGGGAGAAAATCAATAACCCTGCGTAGGAGCCTCGAAATGATACGATTCTTGTTTAATTGGAAGAATAACTCATAGACGTACAACATATATAAAAATCATGGCCAAATAATTCCAGATTAGTACATATATATTTTCAAAGTTAGCTCAAATTCTGCCTCGCTCCACTCTTCAGCTTCGAGTAACTATGGGAGAAAATCAATAACTCGGTGTAGGAGCATCGAAATGATGCGATTCTTGTTTCATTAGAAGCATAACTCATAGACGTACAACATACACAAAAATCACTGCCAAAAACTTTACGGATTTTTACAAATATGTCTTTTAAGTCTGCTCAGTTTAATTTAGAAATATGATGGTCTATTTTACAGCTTTGAGCGGTCGTGGTAGAAACTTCATAACTTGGCATAGAAACCTATGAATCATGAGCCGAATTTTACGTTGCGAAGTAGACTCCAAGAACTGTAATATATGTGAAAATCATGGTCAAAACCTTTTCGGATTTTTATAAATGCGTCTTTAAAGTCAGCTAAGATGTATTGCTTAACTCTTCTCCTTTGCTCATTTGTGACGCATTTGACTCATGTGCTAGCTACATAATTTCAAAGAGCTAGTGTGATGATCACGCAATGCCACCACAATCCTTTTTTTTTACTCATGTGACTGAGCTTAGAGTGATTACTTCAAGCGCCTACGTACCTCGGTGAAGAGGATCAAGTCATATCGTAGTTCAGGATGATGAGTTTTTTTTTTTGGGCCTTACACAGTTTATACTCTTGCGGGCCAAGAGTAACATGCAGTTTATGCTCATACCTTAAGGAGCGTTGTAACTTGCAATTTAGGCTCTTACGTCGAGGAGCATTTCGACTTGCAGTTTAGGCTCGAACGTCAAGGAGCATTTCAACTTGTAGTTTAGGCTCGTATGTCAAGGAGCATTGTAACTTGCAGTTTAGGCTCGTGCGTCGAGGAGCATTTCAACTTGTAGTTTAGGGTCGTACGTCAAGGAGCATTTCAACTTGCAGTTTAGGCTCGTGCATCGAGGAGCATTGTAACTTGCAGTTTAGGCTCGTACGTCGAGGAGCATTTCAACTTGCAGTTTAGGCTCATACATCGAGGAGCATTGTAACTTGTAGTTTAGGCTCGTGCGTCGACGAGCATTTCAACTTGTAGCTTAGGCTCGTGCGTCGAGGAGCATTTCAACTTGTAGTTTACGCTCGTACGTCAAGGAGCATTTCAACTTGCAGTTTAGGCTCGTGCATCGAGGAGCATTTCAACTTGTAGTTTAGGCTTGTACGTCAAGGAGCATTTCAACTTGCAGTTTAGGCTCATGCGTCGAGGAGCATTGTAACTTGCAGTTTAGGCTCGTACGTTGAGGAGCATTTCAACTTGCAGTTTAGGCTCGTTCGTCGAGGAGCATTGTAACTTGCAGTTTAGGCTCGTACATCGAGAAGTATTTCAACTTGTAGTTTAGGCTCGTACGTCAAGGAGAATTTCAACTTGCAGTTTAGGTTCGTGCATTGAGGAGCGTTTCAACTTGTAGTTTAGGCTCGTACATCAAGGAGTATTTCAACTTGCAGTTTAGGCTCATGCATTGAGGAGCATTTCAACTTGTAGTTTAGGCTCGTACGTCAAGGAGCATTTCAGGGAAGAATTCCATCAATGTAACTGTCCTTCTAACCTTTTGTGATGAAACATTATTGTACTTCGATTTGGTGTTGGATTTTATGCGTCCGCATTGTTGAAGCTGATTTGTACTTGATTTTGTGTAGACTTTTGAAATTCGGAGTTTAAAAGTCCCTTGATGCTTTTGCCTTTTGAGAGCGACCAAAGTCCAAGTGTCACTACTCTCTTCTTTGGAGAAGTCATCTATCTTGGATGTGTTTGTTGTTTTCTTCAAGGCGGAAACTTCAACTGGTTCAAAGCTCCCAAACTGTAGTATGATGACACCTTCTTCAATTTTTGGCGATACCACAGGATGTAGGACATATGAAATTGAATCCTTTTTATGATCAAGTTTGACACTAGCATGGTTTATCTCAGCTGTCTCAATATCGTCAATGATGATCTTTCCAGCTCGTACCAATGTCATGATTTTTTTCTTCAGAATGAAGCATTTTGTGGTGTGATGACCAATGATGCGGTGAAATTTGCAATACATAGGATCATTGACTTTATTGGATTCTTTGGGTTGCTTTGACTCTGGGAGTGCAATGACTTTCTTGGTTAGCAGCTCATCAAGAATCGCAGGAACGTCAAAGTTCGGAAAGGGAAACTCTTTTGCTTGTAACTCCTTCAAGGTAGATTGATTTTTTACTTCTCTCATTTACTGATGCGCTACGATCTCTTTCAACTTTTTTCTCACGGAGGCCTTCGTAGAAGTCGTGGTTACTACCATGGACTCATTAGTTGTGTAGTCTAACGACTCTTTGAATTGTGTATCTTCTTTCCTTGGATCAAAGACATGTGATGTCTTTTCATGGCTTGCAATGCTCAACTCCATATCATGAGCGCGTGTAGCTAGTTCTTCAAAAGTTTGAGGCTTAATTCCTTGAAAGATATATACGAGGCCCCAATGCATTCCTTGTATGCAAGTTTCAACTGCAGAGATTTCAGAAAGTTGGTCCTTGCAATCTAAGCTCAACATTCGCCAACGATTGATGTAGTCCACTACGGGTTCATCCTTACGTTGTTTTGTGTTTATCAATTCCATCATGCTCACTGTACGACGGGTACTGTAGAAACAATTGAGAAATTGATTTTCCAATTGCTCCCAACAATCAATTGATTCAGGCTCCAAGTTTGTATACCAATCAAAGGTGTTTTCTTTTAAAGAACGAACAAACTGCTTGACAAGAAGATCGCCATGTGTACTGGCACTGCTATAAGTCTCGACGAAATGGGCAATATGTTGCCTTGGATTTCCCCTACCATCAAATTGTTGTAATTTGGTGGTTGATATCCAATTGGCATCAGTAAACCCTCGATTCACTTAGAATACAACTTTGAATATCCTAAGGAACTTTATGAAGGGCCACCATATTGAGCTTTAATGGTGTTTGTGATCATGTCTTGTAGTTGTTGAACTATTAGAGTAGTCACTAAAGTAGATCGCTTTGCGCTTTGAGAGTCGATTGGGCTTCCAGAGTTGTAGAGATCTAACTTGCTCATAAGTTGAGTGATTTGGAGATTTTTGTCATCAATAGACTTCTTCAAGGCTTCAATGGTTTTCTCCATCATTACGAACTTCTCGTCCATGTCAGTTGCGTCAACCATCAAGGAGTTAACCTTTGTTGAAATTGAAGAATCCGTTGAATTCTTATAATCACCAAAATTGAAGCTAGAGTGAGAAAGTTCATCAAACAACTTAGATGCGATGTTGCCCCCAGGGATTGCAGTTTTGAGTGTCATTTGAGACTTGATATTTCTTGCCATCTCCAAAGAGGTAAAGTATTCAGATCTATCCGAACCACTAGTCTTGAACTTGTGTAGACTGACTAGACAAGCATCACTAGAATCAACAAATGTGGCAATAGTAGAATCCTTGCATGAAACATCATTGATCTTCTTGAAGGATATTGCAAAGTTGAACTTGTAGTTTTTTTATTTGTAGGAGGAAGAGATGAAGAGAAGAATTGGTCCCACTGGGCGTGCCAAATTTGTTCGCAACAAATTTTCTTAAGCACTGAAAATCAACTGCAAGTAAAATAAATAAAAGAAAAATGTTATTTTTATTGATGAATCTTTGTGAGTACAATTCTGTTGTTCTCTTGATTCTTCTCTCCTAAGTTTCTCCGTGATTCAAGGGCCTTCAGTAGCATATTTCTCGAATGTTGGATGATGTAGACCTCCTTGAGATGTATTTGATCTCCGAGAACATGGGAATGCACTTCGTCGTTGCAAGTTGATCTCCGGAAAGAACTCCGTCGATCACTCCTTCGAAGAGCTATGTAGTTGATGTTGTATCTTATGTAGACCTCCTTGAGATGTATTTGATCTCCGAAAATATTGGGAAGCACTTCGTCGTTGCAAGTCGATCTCCGAAAAGAACTCTGTTGATTACTCCTTCGAAGAGCTATGTAGTTGATGTTGTAGCTTTCTCGAATTGCGGAATGCTTGTTGAAAGGTGTTCTTAATCCCTTTAGAATGTGATGTCCATCCCATATTTATAGTTGTAAGGGGTGGACAAGATTGCTTTTGATTGGCCAAAGGATGTCATTTTGACACTTGGTGGATTGTGATTGGTTCTTGCATTTGACTGGGACTATCACCTCATTTTGACACGTGGCGCCACCTTATTTGTCTTGGATGCCTAGTCACTATGACATGAGTTTTGAGCTTAAAGGTGAAATGAACCTTGGATTTGAATTTAATAAAATGACTCCCAAATTAATCATTAGCCAAAATGAGCACATATTTAATTCAAATTTCGTATGATTTTAATCCAATAAAATTTATGTGTCTACAGAAGTTATGTGCTTTATCATTATTCTGTTAATCTTTCTGCAATCTAGTCAATTATGATTCTAGCAAGTCTTTATTCTCAACACATCTTCAATGTATGTTGCATATAGAAAAGCATTAAATATTCATGCAATGCATGTAGAATCTAATAAAAACTTGACCAAATTCCTAACTCTGTAATTGAGTCACACCGTAACTAATTAAATTAAATCATACTTATCAAAAGCGATCTCTTCACAAGTGTGGAACGGCACATATGCATGCTCAAAACATTGCTTACTCTACGCAAGAATGTTGGTGACTTCTTTGTCCTGCCTTGCCATTGCAATTTTGCAATACAATATGAGTGTGGTTAATTAAATTAAAATTTTGTGGTGCTTACATACAGGGGCGGACCCACGTGTTGTCCAGAGGGTTCACCCGAACCCCCTCGATAAAAAATTACACTGTATATATAAGGTAAATTTTCTGGATTTATGTGGATATATATTTTTTGAACCCTCTCATTGACAAGGTGAAGGAGATAGCCCAGCGGCAGTTCCCTTCAAAATTAAGCCTGACGTCCAGGGATAAAATCCTTGGGTTAGCGTTTTATTTTTTGGTTTTTTACTTTCAGTTGTTTTTTAGTTTTTTAGTTTCAGTTCCGATTTTTATGTTTTTTTTAGTTTTTTTTTTTTTAATAAAATGTGCTAAAATGTGATTTTAAACCCAAAAAATTCAAGGGTCCCATCTTCCCATTCCTAAAAATTGTACCTATAAACTATATACTACTACTTCCTTGAAATTTTATTTTGTTGGCTTATTTACACGTTTATACTTTTATTTTTTGAACCCCCTGAACGAAAATCCTGGGTCCGCCACTACTTACATATTGCATTTTTTACTTCTCATATTATATATAGATAGATATATAACATAGAATATATATATATAGAGAAGATTGTCAATAACAGTTATTACTATATTTAAAAACAAAGTAAAATCAAATTAATTAGTTTGGTATTAAAAAAAAAATCGAGTAAAATTTAATAAAGATTCTCGTTAATGTAACTTCCCATTATAGTTGTCATATCATTTTCATTGATTCTAAATATTAATTTTTGAAATCCAAAAAAAATATTCAAATTAATAGTGCGGCCATTTGTTTTCTTTTTAATTACAGAATACAAATTCAATTTAATTTAAAATTTACAATTTACAATTTTACAATGATAGTTAACTTTATCTCCAAAATGATTTATATTAAAATTTAAATTTTGGATAATTATCTTTTAAAACTAATTAAGTTCTCAATTCAAAATTAATTTTTTTTTGTAAAGGATTTTAAAAAGATTATTATTATTTTTAATATTAATTATTAATAATATTATTTTCAATAATTATTAAGAATGTTTCTATAAATAAGGAGAAGTTGGGGAAATATATTAATTTTAATGTAATTAAAATAATACTTCAATAAATTTAAAGTACAAAATATTGAGATCCTTTTAAATAATAAGTTCCTTTTAATAATTATTAACTTCTAATAGTAAGGATATCATTTATTATCAACCTAAAATGGTGCAATGTAAATCGAGAATTCTACAGAAAAATGAAATTATGCCGATTTAAAACGCACGACCTCATTAATTAAAATGATAATTGCTATATATATTGCCATGACCCAATCCACCGGGCCGTGCGGGAACCTACTCTAACACCTAAGTAGGAGAGAGGTCGATTCCAAAACAGTTAAAGGCAAGCGGGAGATTAAGAAAACTGGAGAATAAATAACATTCATGATTTTTTTATAAAATAAAGAGTTTTGCAACGATTCAAGTTAAGACTTATAAAGTAATTAACATCCCAGGGATCTAGTCTAAACAGATACAAGAGCTTCTAAGATTACATAGTAATAAGCAAATAACAAATGATGCAGCTCCCACCACATGGAAGGAAAAATAGGAGTTGTTGGAGATTATCTTCGTCTTTACCTATGAAACATCACTGACCCTGCAACTAGACTATGCCCAAAAAGACATAGCAAGAGTAGTATCAGTACAAACCACATGAACTAGTAGGCATCATCGGTCAACCCGATATCCACCGCATAGTATAAGAAAATCGACTAGTGGGAGACATGCAATAAGATTGTTCATTCCTTCACCTTCATATCCTCATATCCTCATATCCTTACCATTCCGGAATACTTTAACATATACTAGTACGCTTGACTCTAAACCCTTACTCGCTTCATTCATGATCAAAACTTAGCCATCCTACCTCTTCCACATCACCACTCAACCCTTGACCCCATGGTACATGCTATCAAGGCTCGCTAACCGTTTCAATACGAATCCCCTTCCCAGGTATGACCTAACTACCTAATACTTACGACACAAACACCTCCCCACTTCTCTACTTTTAAGAGAACATACAACCTCTCTAGAGTAATACACAGTAACACCTGGACCCTCGGTCTCCACTTGCTATACCACATCCCAAATAGGGCCTGACCATTCACCGTTAATTCGGTAATGAGATATATAACAGGTAAACCCGACATAGAAATACACAAGCATAATAATCACCAATGGTTCTCTTATGGAACCCACACCCAAATTGTTAGTGTGTCGGAATGTGACATCTGATTCAATATATGTGTCGGAACATGATACCCGATCCAATATATGTGTCAGAACTTGACACCCGATCCAATATATATGTCGAAATGTGACACCCGATCGAATATATGTGTCGGAACGTCACACTCGATCCAGTCAGCACCACCATAATCACAATCACACACATAATGAACAATGCTCATAGTCATACAATCAAGCAATGGTTTCATGGCATGTAATTATTCATATACATATACTCATTTGCATTAGATTCGATTTACATTCCTTGTTATCATACATGCATACAACGAAGCAATTAACCGACATATATCTCACAAATAAGAAATTCAACCATCACTTAACCCTAGTTCATGAAGTGAGACTTTTTTCTCATGCTACTCATCATCCCTAGCAATTAGGGTACACGTACAATTCTCTATTTTCAATGCTCGAAGGCCTACGCATGAATTCCACCGTCAATTAATAATATACTATGCAGCGAGTACGAATTTACTACTACTCAAGTAAATAAACCTAGCCTACCTAGGCACTAAGCAGTTGCATGGGATTATAGTTTCAATCTTGGTTTCTAGACGACGAGACGGTGGATTTGTCCTAAAATCCACAAGTTATCATCATCCTCGCGCTAGAAATCTCTTCCTCTTTCCTTCCCAAGCCTAGTAGTCTTTTGAGGGTTTCTAGGGTGATTCTAGCCTCTTTTTGGTGTTTTGGGACAAAGGAGAAAATAAGGTTTCGCGTCATTTAAGTTTTGTCTCCGACCTTCCCGCTCTAGCGCTCCTTGTCCTGCTGGAACGCCGCCGCCCTAGCGGCACTTTTACCGCTCTGGCGGAAGGAGGGGCCCAATTTCTCCCTACGGTTTTCCTTTCCTAAATATTGACGGTTTGGGTCGTTACAATAGATACCAATTTACCTCTCGTTCGTCCCCGAACGACTAGCGGAGGGATAAGCACGAGCCCTTTTTGGAGTATTTATAAATGAACGACACGGCCCATTTACGGAACCACGAAGGAGGGTGGGCTCTCAAATTCTAGGTATGGAAGAGGTCTTTACTCAATGTGCCATTTAAGGAAACAAAATAACACACGGAGACAGAGATGCGTCCAAAGGCATAGTCTGCCCCGCCAGAGCGGCAGGGTTCCCGCTGAGGCAGGGCCGTTGTAGCGTGGATACTCCCGCTGTAGCGGGAGATCGGAAACAATTTAAGGGGGAAAATGGAATGGTTTCTCCATTTCCTCTTTCTATAACACAAAAATTCCAAAAAACTCTCTCAACCACTTCGCTCCAAACGTTGAAATCAAGGTAATTCTCTTGCTCTTTACTCTCCTTACTTCGTTACTTACTTAACTACGATTGTAGGACGCTCATTTATTGATTAGAAAGGTCTTGGGGTAGTTATCCAAAAATATGAATATGGGTTGCTTGATTTGTTAGAAAAATATAGCATGGACAATTTCCTTATGTTCACAACGTCTCTACAACATTCTGAGCGTAAGGATTTCATGAAAATCTTGTCAAAATGGTTCTGAATGGGTGGGTAAAGTTAAAATGTTTCTTGGTTTAAAACTCGTATTCAAACGTCATTTAAGGATTATTTTGTTAGAAAAATTGCATAACTAGGTTCTATGGTACTTTATAGACTCTGATTTGCTGAAATTCTATTAAAAATGAGGTTTTTGGGGTGAAGGGGTGCCATGATCACGCCTGAAGTTCGTCCCATATGAGGGCCGCTCTGGCGGCCTCCATCCCGCTATGGTGGCCTCCTTCATCCCACTATGGTGGAATATTGGCTGCTCTGGCGGGATCTGGCAGGACAGTGGCTTGTTGCCACTCCAAATAGAATTTTTTTATTTTTCCTTAGAAAGATATTCACTAATTCCATGGATCCCTAATGTGTACCCTTCATAAATTTTGCAGGCTTGTCTACTATGGCAGGCATTAACGAAGAGAATCTACCTTTCATTCGGTTTCCCAATACTGAAAGTCGGGTGAGGCACCACGACCACCGGAACACTAAGTTCTTGTGCAAGAAAGGTTTTCACTTGTTGGGCTTAGAGGAGAAAGCCCCCTGATATGCTTAAATTACACCTCCCTAAAGAAGTATAAGCGATCGTTGTCAAATAAAGAACCCAACTTGTAGGTTGGGGTCGATCCCACCAGGAATATGGTTCAGACGTAAACTTAACTCACTATTATATCTGTTTAGTCAAACTATTTCCGAGAAAAGTAAAAAGGGGGTTTTGTATCTAAAATAACAAATTCTTTATTAAGTGACAAGTAAGCAAGATTCAAACTTTGAGTTATCAATATGAGAGAGAAATTAGGGTGCATGTGTTCTCCACAAGCTCTTAACGAAGGAATCCTAATAATAGTAATCATTCCTTAGTGTTTTACATGAAAAGTTGATAAGTTAGGTATCCCTAAGTGATTGGTCCTCCAAGTAGGGAATTTCACTACGCACCTTAGTCCGGCTATGAGTGTATGATCTACTAAATCTCTGTTATTTAATCCTTTTCTCATTCATTACCTTCTTGGTCCAGCAAGTAGAAATGAGGTGAGTTCTAACGTTGTGCACCGTTAAAATACTTCTAAATGAAAGGATTAACTATACATGCATAAACACTATTCAAGAATTACTTAATTATTATTCATACTTTGTTAATTTATCATGGTTCTCACAACCATAATTGTGGATTTAGATACTCATGCTTGAGAATTCATAATTCATAATTAGGTTAAAAGAATTCAGGAACTTACAAGTAGAATAGATGAAAACCCAAATCTTGAATTGAAAGTGAAAATTGTATCAAACGAATTTCGGAAATCAAATTGCTAAGAGTTTGCAAATTAATTCCAAAAACACCAAAAACTAGAAGTATACAATAATGTCTAACCCCCAAAAATGAGGTTTATAACTCCTATTTATAGATAACAAATCCTAACTTAAACAAGAAATAAAATAAGGAAATAAACTATCAGGACGAGGTTTCGATCGACGCTTTGACCTATGGACCGTGGGTTAACCTACGGTCTGTAGGTCCCCTTCGTGGCTCAACACTTGGAAAAATTCATCAGGTACTGGAACCTTCAACTCTCAGATCACACTCGACGGTTGTGCAGGACATGTCGTGGTTCTACTTATGGTCCGCCATTTGCTCTGTGGTTCCACATTGGTCAGACTTCTCCGATGTTTCACCTACGATGCTCACCTTTGGTCTGTGGACTGGACTACGGTCCATCCTGGCATTATGTGGTTTGAGTTACTGAAACTCAGCTGCCACACTAGGACTTACGACTTCCCATCCTCGGTCCATGGGTGGCTCCATTGGTGGCTACTTCTGCACTTTTCAGCTCGCATCTTTAACAACCGCATCCAAGCCTATTTCCTACAAGAATTATACACAAAACATTATTTATAATAATAAAATGGTCCAAGACATACACAAACTCTAAGTGAAACGTATCAAATATACTGTAAACTCATGGTATATAAACACCCTCAACTTAAATTTGTTGTTTGTCTTAAAGCGACATACTAACATTCTAAACGATACTTATGTAGAAGTAGATATACAAACTCAAGCAATCACATGGCTTTCTCAATCAATTGCATCACATTAGTGCAAATCTTTTCATCTAGACTCAACAAGCTAACTCATGCAGATCAAAACATGACATAGATCGACCAATAGACACCACAACATACACTTTTCACAATCACCAAGGTACCAACTTTCCAACAATGTAACTAGTGCCCTCACTTCAAAAGAAATCCGTTTTCACACACAATAGATACAAATTTCAATTTTAAGGATTCATTCAACACTCACACTCAGAAGTGACTTCAAGTACAATTAGTGTTCAATACCATAGGCTTGCCCTTATTTTCACTGCTTACACTCATTATAGAAAATCCCACGGGAAAAAAATTTGGGTCGGAAATTTTTTTCGTAGTAACTTGGAATTTCCCAACCTAGTCCAAATTTGGATGAAATTGGAGTTAGTAAAGTCTAGGGAAATCTGGTAACAATTGGGTGATCTAATTATGAATTTGGTCACACGAGTAGATATCTAAGACGTTAAAAAACCCGTACGACTTTATGAAATTGAATTAGGGCGAGTAGAACTCCCGAAATTGATCTTGGCGTGAACGGATAGAATATGAGTGTCATTAGTTGAAGGTGTCTTGTGAAATGGGGGTATTGGAATTCTTAAATTTTCTCTCTATTTCCGTGAAAGCCGCTAAGGCGGGATTATTTCCGCCAGGGAGGGGCCGCTATGGCGGGATGGGGGCTGTCCTAGCGAGACAGTCGCTACTTAAGTTGGAAATAAACCCCAAAAATGTCTTATTCTGTACTTTTCAACCTTGAGAGCTAGGAGACGACCCCAGGTGTTTTCTTGATAGTTTTCCACTATTCTTGAGGCTAAAGGTAAGGTTTTCACTCCCCGAATCTATTTTTCAATTCGTAGAACTTAGTTTCGTGGGTAATTATCGATGGGGCAGGGTTTTGATTTGGAAATTATGGTGGAAAAACCCTAATCTGGGTATGGGGATCATGGGTTTGATCTAGGGTTGATAGAGTTGATTGTAATTCGGGTAATTAAATATTATTTATTGATTCTCATGTTATATTAATTATTTGCAGACCAAGAACAAGCAGAACAAATCCGGAAAGGGAAGAATCAAGTTTCTTAGGAAATTCAAATGTGTTTCGAGGTAGGTGATAGTTGTGATTTCATGTTGTGTGATGTATGTTTGTTGTTGCTTCATTATAATATGTGTATGTGTGTTAATGTTGCATTATTGATCACATTAATTATAATTGAGGATAGATGAATGATGAATGTCATGAATCATGACTTGATTATATGATTTTGAGAATATACTTGTGATTGTGGCTTATTGAATGGATCAGGTGTTGCGTTTCGACACACTAACTAGGATTGGTTGCCACGTTCCGACATAAATATTGGATCGGGTACCACGTACCGGTACACTACAGTTTGGGTGTGGATTCCATGAGAGGACCATTGACTTGACATAACTATATTTGAGAATTGTGAAATTGAACGTTATTCATAAATAATATTGATATTGTATATGTTCGGTGTATGCATGTTATTATTATGTTGTAAGGACTTATGCATGTTGCACTTAGTGGGATAGTTTCATGATCTTACCAGTACATTGTGATTGTGTACTAATACTGGACTTGACCTTTCTTTGTTGAGTACATGCAGATGCAGGCAGCTATTGACAGACCTCGTTTAGAAGATCAGTGATCGTTCGAATTCAAGAGTGAGTCAGTTCTTCCGAGCTGCCATGAGTTTTCTTCATGTTTATGTCCACTCTTCGGGCTTAGACTAGTTCTTTAGTTTTGTTATGTTTAGTTTGGGGTTGCACACCTTCTTCTTTAGAGTTATGATTGAACTTTAGATGTTTTGGTACATTGACTTTCAGGTTCTAGATGTTATTCCACACTTGTTTGGTTGTTAGACTTTTGTTTGGAGTTTATAAGAACTCCCTATTTCTTTTCTTAGCATTTAAACTTGCTTCCGTAACTTTAAATGTCTTAGTTTTGATTAAGTTGTGTAGTTCTTTGGTTAGATAATTAGTATAAATGGTTCTCCCACCGAAGGGTTAGTGTGAGTGTCAATCACGATGGTCTGGGTCGTGATAAAGTTAGTATTAGAGCCTAGGTTCGTTGATCTCGATGTACCAAAATGAGTCTAGTAGATTCTTGCAGAACGGTACGGAGACGTCTGTATTTTTCTACGAGAGGCTATAGGACTTTAGGAAATCTTTATGTTTTCTCTTGTCTCCTTTCGTACTATGACTTGATTCCAATTGGTATCTAACCTCCTTCAGTCTTCTGTCCGCAGATGGTTAACACTAGGTTCAACGGCATCAGGCCCGTAGCTCCCGTCAATCCTCCAGCTGAGGAATCTGTAGTGATAAGTCATAGTTGAGGCAGGGGTAGAGGAAGAGCTAGGGGTAGAAGCTGAGCAAGGGTGGCGCCTACTCGGGATAGAGCACCGGTTGAAAATGCTCCCAGAAATGAGGTCTCTCCTGCGCATCATGAAGAGGTAGAGGAGAACATCGAGGTTGAAAATGAGGACAATGTTTGAAAAGAAGAAGAGGTGCAGGCTGAGACTACAGATATTTCTTTCTTAGACCCAGTGTTATATCAACAGATCATGTCGTTCTTGAAAGGATTGGTTGGCCTTCGAGTGCTTCCCTCTGTTCAAGTAACTCAAGCTCCCGCCAATCCCCCTATTGCTATCATTGTCTCCAAGGTGGGTGGAACTGGAGGTAATGATGCTTTCTTCCATCCTTTATTGGGTCCTGTTATGACTGGCAATGAGCATGAGGTGTTGACTAAGTTCCTGAAGTTGAAACCTCCTGTGTTCCATGGTTCCGAGAGTGAGGATGCGTATGAGTTCATCCTAGATTCCTATGAGAGGCTTCATAAGTTGGGAATTTTCCATCTGCATGGGGTTGATTTGTGACTTTTCAACTTCTAGGTAAGGCTAAACAGTGGTGGAGAGCTTATGTGGAATGCAGATCTTCAGTTTTAGCCCCACTCACTTGGACCCAGTTCCATGCTCTGTTTTTGGAGAAGTATGTGCCTCGGACCTTGAGAGATCACAAAAAGGATGAGTTCATGGCTTTGGAGCAAGGTGGTATGTATGTGGCTGCTTATGAGGTCGAGTTCCATGTTTTGTCTAGATATGCTATGCAATTGGTGACTACTGAGGAAGAGAGGATCCGTCTATTTGTTAAGGGGCTAAATTCTGAGTTGCAAGTATTGTCCATTCATATGACTTCTACAGTAAAAAACTTCAATGAGGTAACAGATTTTGTGAAGAAAGTGGATGGGTTGTGGCGAGACGGTCAGGCTAAGGCATTGGCTAAGAAAGCCAAAAATTCAGGCAACTTTCAGGGATCTTACTCCAGAGGTTCAGGGAGGCCAACACTTGCAGCCCGACCAATTTAGTCTGCCATGCCCACTTCTACAGGTAATTACTACGGAACTCTATCTCAGAATTTGATTCAGGATAGCCAGGGAACCGCACTTTCGACGGGCAACAGGCCATATTTTGATCGTACTTGCTATAACTATGGAGAACTTGGGCATATGAGGAGAGATTATCCCCACCCACACATGATGGATTCTGCGCAGCAGCAGACTAAAATAGTTGTACCCGCGGGAAATGGTAATAATGGTCGAGGGCGTCCACAAGAAGGGCGAGGAGGAAATCAGCGAGGCTAAGGAGGTAGGGGAAATGGTAACGCAGACAGAGGTACAGTGCAGTCAGGCAGGGAAGTCGCCCGTCATGATGACAGGGCCCAGTGTTATGCCTTTCCAGACAAGACCGAGGCGGAGGCGTCTGACGCAGTGATCACATGCACTATTCTTGTTTGTGACCGGATGGTTAATGTGTTATTTGATCTGGGTTCTACTTATTCTTATGTGTCCATGTGATTTGCCTCAGAATTTGCTATGATTTGTGATATACTTGATGCCCCCATCCATGTTTCTACCCCAGTTGGAAATTTAGTCATAGTCACCCATGTTTATCGTTCTTGTCATATTTTGTTTATGGGTTTTCAGACTTGGGCTGATTTGGTGATTTTGGATATGACTGAGTTTGATATAATCTTAGGTATGACTTGGTTGTCCCCCTATTATGTTGTGCTTAATTGTAATACTAAGTCTGTGACTCTAGAATTTTCGAGAAGGGAAATGTTAGAGTGGGAAGGGGTGTACAAACCTAAGCAAGCTAAGATCATATCCACTATTCGGGCTAGGAAACTGGTAGGGCAGGGTTGTTTGGCTTATTTGGCTCATATTCAGGATGTTGAGGTTGAATCTCCCTCTATCGAGTCTATTCATATGGTGTCAGAATTTAGAGCAGTGTTTTCTACGGATTTTCCTGGTATGCCTCCAGATAGATATAGATTTCTGCATTGATTTGAAACATGGTACCCGCCCCATTTCTATCCATCCATATCGCATGGCTCTGGCAGAATTAAGAGAGCTAAAAGCTCAAATCCAAGAACTTCTTGATAAAGGACTCATTCTTCCTAGTTCTTCCCCGTGGGGTGCTCGTATATTATTTGTTAAGAAAAATAATAGTAGAATGAGAATGTGTATAGATTACCGACAATTGAATAGGGTCACCATTCGAAACAAGTACCCATTGCCTCGAATAGAAGATCTTTTTGACCGATTACAAGGTGCATCAATTTTCTCTAAGATTGATCTAAGGTCTCGTTACTATCAGTTAAAGATTAGGCCTGAGGATGTACCCAAGACGGCATTTAGAACCCTTTATGGGTACTACGAGTTTCTAGTTATGTCGTTTGGGTTGACTAATGCACCTGCAGCTATTATGAGTTTGATGAATGGGGTGTTCAAGCCATTCCTTGATTCATTTGTTATAGTCTTTATTGAGGACATTTTGTCTATTCAAAAAGTGAAGAAGAGCATATCGAACATCTTCGTATTGTTCTGGGTGTTCTTGGGAAACAAAGGTTGTATGCGAAATTTTTGAAATGTGAATTTTGGTTGACTTCGGTTGCATTTTTGGGGCATGCAGTTTCAAAAGAGAGGGTAATGGTAGATCCCCAAAAGATTGAGGCGGTTAAGAATTGGGTTCTGCCTAGCTCGGTGATGGAAGTTAGGAGTTTTATGGGGCTCGTTAGCTACTATCGTCTATTTGTGAAGAACTTTTCTTTTATTTCCATTCACTTGACAAATTTGACCAAAAAGGAGGTACCCTTTGAATGGACTGGAAAATGTGAAGAGAGCTTTCAAAAGCTCAAGACTCTCTTGACCACAACCCCTATCCTAGCACTACCGGTGGAAGGTAAAGATTTTATTATTTATTATGATGCTTCCTATTCTGGTTTGGGTGTTGTGTTAATGCAGGAAAAGAAAGTTATAGCTTATGCATCGCGACAGTTGAAGGTGCATGAGAGGAATTATCCAACACATGATTTGGAGTTGACAACGGTAGTATTTGCTCTTAAAATCTGTCGGCATTACCTCTATGGTGTCAAGTGTGAAGTGTTTATTGATCATCGTAGTTTGCAGCATGTGTTCACTCAAAAGTATCTGAATTTGAGACAGAGAAGGTGGATGAATCTACTTAGGAATTATGATGTCACCATTCAATACCATCCGGGTAAGGCTAATGTAGTTGCAAACGCACTAAGTCAAAAAACGGTGAGTATGGGTAGTCTAACTTACTTGAGTGTATCTAAGAGACATTTGGCTAAGGAAATTCAGACCTTGGAGTCTAAGTTTATGCAGTTAGGCATCTCAGAGAAAGGTGGGGTGTTAGCTAGCATTGAAGTAAGGGCCATGCTCATTAAGGATATCAAAGCTAAACAGTTTGAGGATGAAAAATTGAACGAGCTTAAGAATAAGACTGTGATTGGTATGGCACAAGAGACCACTCTTGATGCGGAGGGTGTGCTCAGTTTTAAACGAAGGATTTGTGTTCCTCGAGTTGATGACTTGATTCAGAATTTGTTGACAAAATCCCATGGCTCGTGATATTCGATTCATCTGGGTGTGACTAGGATGTATCGAGATTTGAAAAGAATTTATTGGTGGTCGGGCATGAAGAAGGATATCGCGGAGTTTGTAGCTAAGTGTCAAAATTGCCAACAAGTAAAGTATGAACATCAAAGGCCTGCAGGTTTACTTCAGAGAATGCCAATTCCAAAATGGAAGTAGGAAAGGATAGCTATGGACTTGTGGTTGGTCTTCCCAAGACTTTTGGAAAGTTTGATTCTATTTGGGTAGTGGTTGACTGATTGACTAAGTCAGCCCATTTTATTCCGGTAAGAACAGATTATAATGCTGAACAATTGGCTAAGGTGTATGTGAAAGAGATAGTGAGGTTGCATGGGGTGCCCCTCTCTATCATCTTAGACCATGATACGCAGTTTACCTCTAAGTTTTGGAGGAAGATACATGATCAATTGGGCACACAACTCACTTTTAGTACTGCTTTCCATTCACAGATGGACGGACAGTCGGAGAGGACGATTCAAGTATTAGAGGACATGTTGAGGGAATGTGTGATTGACTTTGGGGGACATTGTGATAAGTTATTACCTTTGTGTGAGTTCTCCTATAATAATAGTTATCACTCCAGCATTGATATGACACCGTTTGAGGCATTATATGGGAGGGGATGTAGATCACCCATAGGATGGTTCGAGGCTGGAGATGTGAAACCTTTGGGGGTTGATTTAGTGAAGGATTTTCAAGATAAGGTGAGGAGTATTCAAGCTAAGCTTCTAGCAGCCCAGAGTAGACAAAAGAAGTATGCAGACCATAAGGTAAGAGACATGGCATTTCAAACTGGTGAGAATGTTCTTCTTAAGGTATCACCCATGAAAGGGGTGATGAAATTTGGCAAGAAGGGCAAGGTAAGTCCGCGATACAGTCCCTTTGAGGTTCTTGAATGTGTAGGGCCAGTGGCTTATAGATTGGCTTTACCTCCTAATCTATCTGGAATTCATACAGTATTCCATGTTAAAGAGATATTATGGTGACGGGGACTACATCATTAAGTGGGACTCAATTGTGTTAGACAATGACCTCCAATATAAGGAGGAACCGATTACAATTCTTGATCGTGATGTCCGGAAGCTGAGGACCAATGAGATTAAGTCCGTGAAAGTTCAATGGAAGCATCGTCCAATTGAGGAAGCTACATGGGAAACTGAGAAGGACATGTGAGAAAAGTATCCCAGTTGTTCATCGATTTAGGTACTACTCCATTCTCTTTCTAGCCTATTTTCCTAAGTTTGTCACTCGGGGACGATTGACGGGTAAATTGGTATCTATTGTAACGACCAGTTCCCGTCGCTATAGAAAATCCCATGGGGAACCCTTTTGAGCCGGAAAATGGTTTTATAGTAACTTGGAATTTTCCAACCTAGTCCAGATTTGGACGTAATCGGAGTCAATAAAGTCTAGGGAAATCTGGTAACAATTGGGTGATCTAATTATGAATTTGTTCACACGAGTAGATAGCTAAGACGTTAAGAACCCATACGACTTTACAGAAGGTGAGTAGAACTCCCAAAACTGATATTGGCGTGAATGGGTAATTTCTAAGTGTCATCGGTTGAAGGTGTGTTGTGAAATGGGGTATTGAAATTCTTAAATTTTCTCTCTATTTTCCTGCAAGACGCTAAGGCAGAAATTTCCCGCCAGGGCGGGGCCGCTGTGGCGGGATGGGAGTCGCCCTAGTGGGACAGTCGCGACTTAAGTCAGAAATAAACCTCCAAAAATGTTTTATTCTGCACTTTTTGACCTGGAGAGCTAGGAGACAACCCCAGGTGTTTTCTTAACAGTTCTCCATCATTCTTGAGGCTAAAGGTAATGTTTTCACTCCCCAAATCCATTTTTTTATCCGTAGAACTTAGTTTCGTGGGTAATTATCGATGGGGGAGGGTTTTGATCTGGAAATTATTGTGGAAAAAGCCCTAATCTGGGTATGGGGATCATGGGTTTGATCTAGGATTGATAGAGTTGATATATTGTATTTTGGGTAATTAGATATTGTTTATTGATTCCCGTATTATATTAATTGTTTGTAGACCAAGAACAAGCAGAACGAATCTGAAAAGGGAAGAGTCAAGTTTCTTAGGGGATTCAAGTTTGTTTCGAAGTAGGTGATCGTTGTGATTTCATGTTGTGTGATGTATGTTTGTTCTTGCTTCATTATAATACGTGTATGTGTGCGAATGTTACATTATTGATCACACTAATTGTAAATGAGGATAGATGAATTATGAATGCCATGAATCATGACTTGATTGTTTAAATTTGAGAATATACTTGTGATTGTGATTGTGGCTTTTTAAATGGATCGAGTGTTGCGTTCTGACACACTAACTAGGATCGGTTGCCATGTTCCGACATAAATATTGGATCGATTGCTACGTTCCGACATAAATATTGAATTGGGTACCACATACCGGTACACTAACAGTTTGGGTGTGGGTTCCATGAGAAGACCATTGACTTGACATAATTGTATATTTGAGAGTTATGTAATTGAACGTTATTCGTAAATGATATTGATATTGTATATGTTCGGTGTATGCATGTTATTATTATGTTGTAATGACTTATGTATGTTGCACTTAGTGGGATAACCACGTGATCCTACCAATACACTGTGATTGTGTACTGATATTGCACTTGCTCTTTCTTTGTTGAGTATAAGGCATCTTCACACGGTTATTTACAAACCTCGCTTAGAAGATCAATGATCTTTCTCATTCAAGAGTCAGTTCTTCCGGGCTGCCATGAGTTCTCTTCCTGTTTATGTCCACTCTTCGAGATTAGACTAGTTCTTTAGATTTCTTATGTTTAGTTTGGGGTTGCACCCCTTCTTGTTTAGACTTATGGTTGAACTTTAGATGTTTTGGTACATTGACTTTCAGGTTCTAGGTGTTATTCCGCATTTGTTTGGAGTTTATGGAAATTCCCTATTTCTTTCCTTAGCATTTAAACTTGCTTCCATAACTTTAAATGTCTTAGTTTTGATTAAGTTGTGTAGTTCTTTGGTTAGCTAATTAGTATAAATGGTTCTCCCACCGGAGTATTAGTGTGGGTGTCAATCATAGTGGTCTGGATCGTGACAATAATTAAGGCAAATAACAACATTTAAACAAATCATTTTAGTGTGATAGTATAAACAAACGATAATAAAAACTGAATTTACATATAGATTATGCAAATTGGATAAAAACAAACCTTCAACAAACACAATTTCAAAAAAAACAAACAATATTCATGATATATACTAGCTAGCTAATATTCAACAACCACACATCCTCAAGACAAGATCTATCTGACTATCATAGAAAATGTAGTAGTCCATGAAAGAGTGATCATTTTCAAGTTGTTTTCCAGCATAGATTAACCACTGTAATGAAATCGGATACCCTCGTTTTCCTGAATGGCAGCCTTAAGATCTGCAATCGTGTCATCACACTCAATCATCAACTTAAACTTACGACCAGACAACATCATCTCAGTGATTTGCGTTATTGGTGCATATCGAAGGATTAAGGTAGAACATTTGGTGATTCCAGCAGAAACAAGAGTCTGAGCATGTCTCACAACTCCTCCATCTTCATTCAACATTTTTTGTTTTTTTAAAAGGAATACCCTTTTCCTCTTGAATATACGCTTTAACTACAACTATACTGTCATTTGGTTCAACCATTAAGAGAAAAAAATTAGATTCTGAACCTTCAACTTCTTTGGGAACACCTCTACAGAGAAATTGACATGGTATTGTGTTCCAATTAATCATGTCTTTATAAATGTCATCTTGAATAATAATCTGCATTGCTCGATCCCATGACTATGGATCTAAAACAAATAAAACACAACATAAGGATGTTTCCATCAAACAAGAAGAGGAATTCTAACACATAAAGTTAAGCATGATGAATTCAGTTAGAGTTTTAATTTCTTCTCTCCAAGTGTAAAATAAATCACCTAAACATAGCTACATAAAACTAGTACTGATAATCTATAAAATAAAAATGAACAACTTTAATACAACAAATTAAATTAATTTATAGTAAAAAAAACCTTTAGATTGTTCATGCAAAATAAGCTAAATTTTAATAATTAAACTACTCTTTGAGAATATACATAGTATTATATGAGAGCATACTCTTCTGCACATCCAAATTATGTACTTGATCTGCCTTTCTTCATATTCTCTCTTCAACTACAAGAAATTGGCTTAACCCCAAATCCTACTTATAGAAGGAAAGCTCACAAAAAGTTATTATCTCTAGGTTTATCTTTACTTGTTCACTATTCTCTATTCCTGTCCACTATTTATTTGGCACAAAGGCTATGAAGAATAAATGATACTTTCTTCGTTTAAAAAAGAATGATCTAGTTTGACTTGCAACGGATTTTAAGAAAAGAAAGAAGACTTTTTTAATTTTGTGGTTCTAAATTAAAGTTATGTCAAATGTACCAAAATGTCATTTAATCTTGTGGCCTTAAATATGTCACGTGGAAAGTTAAAGTTAAAGTGTTGCCAAAACAGAAAAGGATCATTCTTTTTAAACAGACAAAAAAGGAAACTAGATCACTCTTTTTGAAACAGAGGGAGTAGAAGTTATTTTCCCAAATCACTCTAAAATATAATTCATGTAAACATTACTTTTTCTTTCCAACAATAATTTTCCATTATTGACTTTGCATACTTCTTAAAAAACTATAAATAGAAGGGTAATTTTATCATATCATCCTTGGAATATAATAAATAAAGTGTCTTGAAAAATATTATAGGGAAATGACTCTAATTAATTAAGGATAAATTAGAAGCTAAGTGTAAAATTATTCATTCATTTCATAAAATTGACAAGTATTGTTGAACATTTCAAAATAGTATAGTGGACAACTATTGTTGGACGTGATAGTAAAAAATGAATAGTATTTAATAACAATAATAAAATAGACACAAAATGATAAACTATTCATTAATTTTATAAACTAAACATTTTAAGAATCCGAGATCAAAAGGACTACTTTTTGCCTCCAAAATGCATAAAAGCCCACTTTTTAATAAAGACTGAAAGGTACAATTCACTCCTGAGCTGCAATATTGTTGCTCCTACAGCGAGAAATCTTAAATTTTTTAAACCTAAAAATGTCGCTCCTGCTGCGAGTTTGTATATTTTTTATTTTACTATTTTATTTTTAAAATGTAAAATCACTGCAACATTTTTTATTTTATTTTTAAATCAAATTTATGGAGCTCAGGTCTCCCTTTTATTGAGAATCAACGATTTGTACAAAAGGGTCAAATGGGCCCAAAAAGGAAATCAAAATGAAAACTAAAAAAAATAAAAATAAATGAATAAGAAACCCAAAATAAAAAACAAACCCATTTTGACTACCCTGAAGTGGTACCAACTATCTCTGTAAATATCATATCTGTAAGACTCTCTGGTGTGGCTATTCATGTGCATACTTGTGTGTGTTAGTAGCCATCAATCTTGATCCTTCTTGTCTTTATTCGTAAAGTTGGTATCTGGGATTTATCTGCATTCAAAATGAGTTTGCATTCTGTTGATAGTTGGTTGAAATTCTGAATTTGCATTGCGTTTTCATGATTGAATGCTTCATTTGCTATTTTATCAGCTAATTTGTTTGCCTCCCTGAAAACATGCTCTATGTTGGATTGTGTGAGTAGATTTAGTCCTTGTACTTCTTCTATTGTCTCCACTTGTTGCCATGGTACCCTCCACTCATTTCTTATCATCTTTTTGAGAGTTTGTGAGTTTGACTCTATCAATGCTCCTAGTATGCTATTGTTCTTGCAATATTTTAGTGCATTAAGAATTGCAAGAGCTTCTGCCTCCATATTTGTCCCATGCCCTATTCTGTTAGCTACTGCGTATATCAGGTTTCCTACATCATTCCTCAGACAAAAACTATAGGAACTGTCTCCTGGATTTCCTCGGCATGCTCCATCTGTATTTCATTTCACCTTCCCCCTTTCTGGTATCTCCCAAGTTACCACATAATGATAAATTTGAGGCCTGTAACTGTGTAATACTCTCAGTATACCTTCCCAATCTCTAGGTATATCAATCCAGGGTGTCTTGTTTTAACAAATTGATATATAATGTTTACACACTGGTTATGAAGCTTGTAATAATCCATCTCCATTCCATGTTTCCTGGCATTTCTTCTCTTCCACAGTTCCCACAATAACACAGTCGGAATGACTTACAGTAGTTGCCTCAGTTTGTTTTTATTTGTCACTCCCCACCAAGCTGTAATTGTTTGTTGTAAACCTTCATGAATTTGAATACCTGCACAAATAGCAAACTATTTCCATAGCTTTTGTGCTACGGGAGCTGTTAGAAAAAGGTGGGTCATTGTTTCCTGTTTGTATACATCACAACAATAACATCTGGAAGCAATATTAATTTTCATTCTTTTAAGATTATCCTCTGTTGCTATTCGGCCTTTCCAGCATCTCCACAGTAGAAAATTAATCTTAAAAGGGATCCTCGTACTCCAGATGTTGTTCCACCAAGTCACCTCCTCCTTTCTTTGCCTTAATAAATCATGTGTAGATTTTACCGTGAAGATTCCATTAGAATTTCCCATCCACCAAGGTTTGTCAACTTCTCATTCCACCACTTTCGAGCTTATGTCTTCAATAATGTACTCCGTCATGTCTTCTGATATAAACTCTCTTAGTTTTTCCCTGTCCCATTTCCCCTCTTTGATAAACTTCTTGACCTCCAATTCTTCTTCCCCTCTTGCTTGTTCTTCTATATAAAACAATGCTCCTTGTTTGGTCCAGTTATCGAACCAAAAACTGGATTCTCCTGATTTCAACTGCCATCAGATATCATGCTCAATTTCCTCCCTAACTTCTAACATTTTCCTCCATTTGTGAGATGCTTCAGTTCCACTCGCAAGTACTGGGTGCACTTTTTTACAATATTTATTCCACATGAATGTACTCCACAATGATGTGGAAGTTCTAAAAATCCACCAGAGTTTCCCAAACAAAGCTCTCGAGGTGCCATGTAGTGATCTAAACCCTAATCCTCCTTCAATTTTTGGGTAGCATAACTCCTTCCACGCGATCCAGTGTTTTCCTTTCTCTCCACCTGGTTTACTCCAAAAAAAAATTGCAAAAACTTGATGAAGTTGTTCTATAATCTTTTTTGGAGGGTTCATGGCTGAAAGTAGATAAATTGGCATTGATCGTAACACATTCCTAATCAAAATATATCTTCCCCGTAAGATAACCATTTGTTTTGCCACAACATAATTCTCTGATGAGCTTTTCTCACTAGTTCTTCAAAATATATTGTTTTCTTTCTCCCATAGAACATTGGACACCCAATATATGTAAAAGGAAAGGAGCCCTGTTTGATTCCTGTAATTTTCCTCATTCTAATACTCACTGTCAGTGGTGTATTATCATGAAGATAAAAGGAACTTTTGTTCAAATTAATCATCTGTCCTGACACTTTTTCGTACTCCCTTAGAACCCCCATCATTTTGCAGATCGATTTTTTATCTCCTGTGCAGAAGAGAATAGTGTCATCAGCATATGACAGATGATTAATTTGAGGACTCCATTTAGGAAGACCAAATCCTTTAAAATCCGCCTCATCCCTCGATAATACTTCTGCAGCAATGATGAATAAGGTAGGTGAAAGAGGATCCCCTTGCTTTACCCCTCTAGAAGATTGAAAGAAACCATATGATTTTCCATTCACTAGTACTGAGTACCAGTTATTAGAAATAAGCCTCCACACCATGTCAATAATTGTTTCAGAAAACCCAAATCTTCTCAGGACCTTTATTAAATAAATCCACGACACCCTGTTATAAGCTTTTGCCATAACCAGCTTTACCACTACATTATGATTCTTCTTTATTAGATTAATATATCTTATAATCTCTTGGGCCAGCAAAACATTCTCTGTAATGCTTCTTCCTTTCACAAAGCCTGACTGATTTCTAGATATTGTTTGAGGTAACCATCTGATAATCCTCTCATGTAACACCCTTGAAATTATTTTATTCGCAAAGGTACTTAAACTGATTGGCCTAAGGTCTGTAAAGCTTCATACCTGCTCCTTCTTTGGTAGCAATACCAGGTTTGTATGTGTGATGAACCTGGGTAGTTGTTTTCCACAAAACAAAGCTTGTACTATTTGCTCCACATCTTCCTCAATAATATTCCAACAACTTTGGAAAAATGTACCTGAAAAGCCATCCGGTCCAGTCGCACTTTCTCCATTTAGCGAAAACACAACTTTCTTGATCTCCTCCCTACTAGGTGGTCGCCCCATCTCCTCATTTTGTTCCTGAGTGATCAGTTTAGGGATCAACTCAAGCATTTCATCATTATCATGCCTGTAACTTTCTGTGAATTGCTTTTCGAAGAAGAAAATAGCCTCCGCACCAATATTATCGTTAGTATCTACCATGTCCCCTTGAGCAATCTGAATTTCAGCTATGTGACGCTTTTTCCTCCGCCCTTTCACATAATTATGAAAAAATCTGGTGTTTCTATCTCCATCCTTAAACCACTTCATGCCCGCCATTTGTTTCCAGAATTCTCCCTCAATATGGTGGTATTTCTCTAACTCTACTTCTTCCTTACTTAAATCAACTTTATTTTCTGTTGTGGGGTTAATCTCCAGTTGACACTCTTTCACTTTTAACTCATCTTCGAACGTGGCAATACTTTGGAATATATCACCAAAAGTCTTTTTGCTCCATTTTGTCAGAAATATTTTTACCCTTTTGATTTTTGCTTGAAATACTACAAACGGATACCCCTCAAAATCCACCTTCCAGTTTTTCTCGATAATCCTCTTAAAGCTTGGATGATTGGTCCAAAAGTTAAGGAATTTGAAAGGCCTAGATGCTACCTCCTCGTCCTAGCAACAAGTGATTTGTAAGGGGCACGATCTGATCCTTGTCTCACAAGGTGCACCACTTCACTGGATGGTAAGATGTTTAGAAATTCTTGATTGCATAGAATAATGTCCAATCTTTTGAAAATACAAGCCTCTTCTATTCTACCATTCCACCAGGCAAATCTGCTACAACCATATTTTAATTATGTTAGAGCACAATTATTAATACATAGATTGAAATCTACTGCTTTCAGTTGAGTAAAGTTTAGACCCCCTTCTTTCTCCTCAGCATTCCTCACGACATTAAAATCTCCACCCACTAACCAAGGCAGTGAGTGTTCATGTGCTAGTGCCTCTAATTCCTCCCATAATTCCAACCTTTCTGTAGCATCACATCTCGCATATACCGATGTAATCAGGATTTCAACATTATTTTTGGTGAACTTCATAGTCAAGTGTTGTAAGTTATCTCTAATAACCTCTCATGTCCATTCATCATCCCACATGACCCAAATCTTAGCTGAACAATTACAGTAAGCATTTTGTAATCCTAATCTATTTTTGTGTTGTTCTAACTGTTTTGGTCCCTGAAAGGGTTCCATAAGAGCTATGAAATTGTACTTATGTTTCCTATTCAAGCCGATCAATCTCTCAAATGATTTTTGAGATTTAACCGACCTGATATTCCAGAAGATGGCCTTCCCTATCATTGGGAAACATCTTCCGATCTCTCTTTACTGCTCCTTGTTTTTACTTGAAGTGGTATTGATGGTATACATACTTTACTTCGTTTAGCACCACTCTCCAAGATTTTTATTTGTCTGGGGGATAAATCTCCATCTCTCGCAATTGCTTGTATATTTTCCCTAAAGTCTTCATCTTCTTATGTGTCTTTCCTTCGTTGTTTCTCCTCCTCTGTGATGTCCTGCAAATCTGGACAATTTTTTCTGCATGGCTCCTCTATTTCCCCCGAATTGACTAACATCACCCCTTCCTCCTCTCTCGGCTCGTCAAACTGATTGCCTTATTTCTCTTCTATTGCCTTGTTGCTACTCCTTGCATCCCCTTCATTCTCCATATGTTCCCCTTTGTCCCCTGTTTGTGAATTCACTGAGTTCGGCTGCTGATTCACCTCCATCGACTTTCTTGTGCTTTCCTGACTACTTTTTGATTCACTGTCTCCGACCCCCTGTGTCTTCTCCCTAAACGTGTCCTGTACCCACTATTTTGTTGCATTCCCCTTGGTGTTTTGCTGCATTTCCTTTTGTATTGCATCCACCTCCCCTGTGTCTGCCAATGCTCCAAACTTGTTACCAGTGCTTACTGTATTGTTGTTCTGTTGAATGATTTTTTTATTCCATATTTGTTCAATCTTTCCCTTTCCATCTTTTCTCCCCCCCCCCCCCTTGCATTTTTGTGTTTTTGTTCCTTAAAAGTCTCCTGGTCTTTGTTGATTTGTTGCTCCTCCAACTTCTTCTTGTTTTCTGCTTCCCCATTCTGTCCTTCCCCATCTTTATTCTTCTTTTCTCCAATCTCCCTTTCCTCCTTTAGGTAAAGCTCTGGATGTATCACATAACATTGTTGATCATTATGACCTTGAATTTTGCAGTTATTACAGTATTTTGGGACGTAGTCATACTTAATTCTTACCCACTTCTCGCATATCTCCCCTGACTGTCTACGTAGTCCCACATTAATCCTTTTTGGGAAATCTCTTAGTAAATCCACTTCCACCTTTACTCTAGCACAACTAGCCCTCGTTTGATTTTTTGTTGCTAGGTCCACTTGTAAGGGCTTGCCCACTGCAGCTGCTAGAGAAAACATTGTTTCCTTGACGAAAAAATTTGGTGGTAATGATGGAAAAGAGATCCATGCAATTGCGGTAGATGTCTCTTCTAGCGGGTCAAACATGGGGTCCCATTTCAGCGTTCTCATCGAATATGACCACCTTTTGTGCGTCAGATAAAAAGCAGGTCTTGACAAAAGGTTTACATAATCCGCCAAGATTGATGCTCTAATCAAAACATGTATGATGCTTAGTAATCCGATGTTGCATTCACCCTTTAGCTCGCATTGTTTTGGAATAATTTTCCTCAGTTCTTGTATGTCTGGCCATTCATAAGAAAATTTTCCAATCACTGCATATTCCAGATTCTCCTTGATTATCATTTGTTCTACTTCTTCCTCTTCCCAGATTATCCTAGGCTCTCCATGAAGGCATGCAATAGGTTTCATGGGGATTACCTTAGCTATATTTTGTGTTGGCCGAAGTGTTGCTGCATAGTTGAGTTTTGCTGAAAGGTTTTGGTCTTTTGGTTGAAGATCAACCCCAGTGGGGGGCTGGCCGGTTGAGCTGATGGTCATGACCACCGGAAAGTGATCGGTTATGATAAGAGTTAAGGGTGGCGGCTATTAGGTTAAAAAAAATTTCTCTAAAAGTAACTATCACACTGTGTTGAATTAAATCACTGCAACATGAGTGAGTTATTTAAACATTTTTTTTTGTTGAAACTCACTGCTTGTGCAGCGAATTTTTGATTTATTTTTTTCCTTTCGAAAATTGCTGACACGTAAGCAATTTTTTTATTATTATTAATTCGACAGATAAAAACAAATAAACTTGAATGTTGGGTATAGCTGATTTATTTTTAAAAATCTATTATCAAATTATCAATATTAATTAATTCTATCATAATAACTCATAGAATGTTGTTTTAATGCTATTTACATTTTGTGCTTTGTGTATATAAGTTTTAAAAATACTTATATACTCCGTGTGTACGGCAGTTTATCGTCCAAAGAAAAATCATGTTTTATATTTAAACAGAAGGAATCTTACTTAACTATTATTAATAATAATTGTAGTTAATTAATTATTTAAAAAATGAGGGGAAAATGGATGTAAATAAGGATTTTTACATTATTAAATCACTTAAAAATTAATTACAAGTAACTTTTTATAACAACTACTAATAAACTAGTGAATATATATTTCCTTCGTCCCATTTTAATAGTTCCTTAGCTTAAAAAAATGTCTCAAAATAATTATGATCTCCTTACACAAGAAAGTTGACAATTATTTATAAATTTTAACTATACATGCACCTAATATTGACGAAGTAAAAAACTGTTCAATCCGCAAAAAACATTTATTAATAAATCATGATAACTTAATAATTTATGCTCTTTTTTCTTATTTTTTAATGGACATAAAAAAATCTAAAAAAATATTTAAAATAAGACGTAAGGAGTAATACTTAGTAGGCGTTTGGCCATGCGATACCATATCATGATATGATATCGTGAGATGGAATCAACGTTTGGACATGCGATTTTACATTGATTCCATCTCATGATTCCATATCATGAGATGTGATTCCATATTCTCCAAAAACCATGATATGAAATTATATGGTAATTTCATATCATGATTTGAGATATTTTAATATAAAAATTGATTCACGAGTTTATATTTTGTTAATACAACCCCACATTTATATCTACTAACCATTTATTTCATATGTAAATAGAATTTATAATCACATCATTACTTTTTAAAATTTATTATTCTCACCGACATAAAATTTATTATTCGCACCAACATATAGTCAATTTAACTCACACCAACCGATTGTTAAAGTGATGAAATATTTATGGTCTATGAGCATGAAAATATAGTTGCGGATGATATTGACCAACAAATGGCTCAAAGTAACAATGTTGGTTCGTCTTCTCGGTCACATGATCGAGAAATGCAAGTTCAACGTGAGGAAATTGTTCGTACTATGTGGGAGGATTATATTAAAGACTAGTACACTACAATTTATGTTCAATCTTTTTTTATTAAATTAAAGTTAGATGAAACAATTACTTAAGTGGAGAACAAATAACTTTGTAATAATTTATTATCCGATTTATAAATTTTTGTTTATTTGATAAGATTGAATAAACAATTGGGGCTATTTTAATAGTTTTACAATTTATGGAATTTTTATGTTTATGAGAAAATATACAACACAAAAATTTCATATCGCATGTCCAAACAAAACTTCAATTTCATCTCATGATTCCATATCATGATATTATATCATGAATTCGTATCATGATACCATATCGCATGGCCAAACGGGCCCTTAATGTATTTCTTTTCTCCTTGTTCTTCCTTTAGATAAGTTATAAAAACAGAATGATAATATAGTAATGCTGGTGAATTGAAAAGAAACTAAAACAAAATCGCTGGTGAATTACTTATTAATTTTTCTAGGTTGGTCAAAATATATATTTTCAAGGCTAATTAACTACTCTATCAAAGATATAATAAAAAGAATATGATAATTTATACATTAATTTTAGGCCAAAGTCATCTGCAGCCCCTCAAAGTTGTCCTCATTATTCATTTAGACACCTCAACTATACCTAGTACCTATTGAACGCCTCTACCACCCCGAATTTGAACCATCTGAACATTTTTTGCCTACATGGCACATTGTTTGTGATTCACCCAAAATAGGCGCGTGGGAGGTCTTTAGTTTGGCATTTTTTTGTGGAAAAAATGTTCTTTCTTCTTCCTCCCCTCTTTGCCGATCACTTCCTCAATCACACTAATTCACCGCCGCCATTCATCAATCTTCTTCCTCGTTATTTCTCTGAATACTTAACTTCTTCCTTCATCATTGTTTTTTATTTCTCCATTGCCATCATACTAGGATTGGCGGTACATACCTTCATTGCTGTCATGGCAGCCACCACCATTATCGCCATTGAATTTGTAGAGGCTTGAGGTTTGGAATTTTTTCTTTGTTGTTAATATTGTGTTTTGGTGTTAAATTGATGTAGATTTGTGTGAATTTTGTTAACAGATTTTCCAATTTATTTTTTGCTTTAAATTGATATATATTTGTGCGAATGTAAGGGTGTTCTTCAATCGAAAAAAAGATCAACTATAGAACTCAAAACGAAATCCGACTTAACTCAATTTTTTCCGACAATGTCCATCGGAACTGATTAATTTTCCGGCGACTTTCCGTAAAAAATGGAACGAAGAAGACAGTTAATTTTTTTTATTACCTATGGCCAACTCTTCCACAACTCATCAAAAATAGCAATACTTTTTTATTTTTTTGCTTGAATTCTATGTTGCAGATGAACCAAGAAGGTTAGAAAATAGCATATTTACAGCGGTGGGTTGTCGTGTTGGGAGTGGGGC
>JAJOOO010003920.1:0-49642 GCA_029582685.1 Solanum piurae | reverse complement strand
AGGTAGCAGTAGCAGGGACAAAAACAGTAGGTGGTAGTAAAAGTAAGAGCTGTTAGCAGAAGTTGTAGGAGGTAGCAAGGGATAGTATTAGTAGCAAGAGCTGTAGGAGGTAGTAGATAGTAGTGCGGGGGGGAATAGTAGTAGCAGTAGCAGGAGCTTTAGGTGGTAGCAGGGGATACTAACAGTAGCAAGAGCTGTAGGAGGTAGCAGGTAGCAGTAGCAGGATTTGTAGTTGGTAGTAGGGGACAGTAGCAATAAAACTAGCAGGAGATGTAGTTGGTAGTAGGGGACAGCAGTAGCAGGAGCGGTAGGAGGTAGCAAGTAGTAGCAGCAGGGACAGTAGCAATAGATGGAGTTGTAGGTGGTGGCAGGGTATAGTAGCAGTTGCTGTAGGAGGTAGCAAGTAGCAGTAGTTGGAGCTGTAGGAGATAAGAGGTAGCAGGAGCAGGGGCAGGCTTATGAGTAGGAGTAGTAGTAGTAGTAGAAGTATTAGGATTCGGATTAGGTAAACAGTAGTAGTAGCAGTAGAAGGAGTTGTAGGAGGCAGTAGTCATAGCATTAGCAGGAGTTGTAGGAGGTAGTAAGGGCAGTAGCAGTAGCAAGAGCTTTAGGAGGTAGCAAGGGACAATAGTAGTAGTAGTAGTAGCAGTAGCAAGAGCTGTAGGAGCTAGCAGTAGCAGGCTATGAGTAGGAGTAGGAGTTAGAGTAGGAGCGGGAGGTAGGAGTAGTAGTAGGAGCAGGATTAGGATTAGGATTAGGCAAACAATAGTAGTAGCAGTAGCAGGAGCTGTAGGAGGTAGCAGTAGTAGGGGACAGTAGCAGGACCTGTAGGATGTAGCAGGAGTTGTAGGAGGTAGAAGGGGACAGTAGTAGTAGCAAGAGCTGTAGGAGGTAGCAGGTAGCAGTAGCAGGGACAGATCAGTAGCAGGAGCAAGGTGCAGGGGCATGCTTATGAGTGATGTAGGTGCAGGGGCAGACTTATGAGTAGGAGTAGGAGTTTGAGGAGCAGGGGTAGAATGTAGGAGTTAGGGGTAGGAATAACAGTAGGAGTAGGAGGAGGTAGCAAGTACCCGGTAGACTAGTCAATGTTCATGCTAGTTGACCTTCTCAACTACTATTATTTAAAGAAAAACTATATCCTAGTGAAGGGATTATTGAATATTCATCCCTTTTTGTGATAACACTGATGGATATCCTATCTTAGATTTGACTCATTGGATCTGGTTGTGGGTTAGTTTTTCATTAAAAGATAACTCAATATTGAACAGTGTAAAATGGAGTAACAAAAAAGAATGATAAGAGCGATCTATGTCCCAAAGTATCAGAGCAATCTATGTCCCAAAAGTCAAGGACCTTAAAAAATCAATGAGTTGGCTTTGATGGGATTTTGCGTTCCCACTTTCCGTCTGATAGTACTAAGTTTATCTACGTGAAACAAGTGTTGACATGGTTCTGGGTGATTTCAAGCGTAAAGATCAACCTTTATAAATATGAAATCTTTCTCATTGGCAAGGTAGACAATATTGAGGCCCTAACTTATGTGTTAAATTGTGAGGTTGGGGCTCTTTCCATGACTTATCTTGGCTTACCCTTAGGAGCATCTACAAAGGACCAAGCAACTTGAAACTCGGTTATAGAGAGGGTAGAGAAGTGGCTTGCTAGTTGGCAAATAGGTACTTATCAAAAGGGGGAAATGAAGTGTTAATCAAAAGCACGTTAGTATACATATTTGAGAAAATGATCAAAATAGTCCTTGATGTATAGAGGTTGAAGTATTTTGGTCCTTTATATATATCATCTCATCCAAATAGTCCTTAATGTATATGAAAAGATGGTCAAATTAGTCCCTAGCCCTAAAACTAACCAAAAAAATAAAAAATCTGTTAAATTTCACTAAATGAGAGTGCTTATGTTGATGGTCTGCTGTTCTAAGTTTTTCTCTCATTTCCTTCACTGGTCGAATCAGCCCACTCTTTTTTAAAATTTTGATTTAGAAAGTCACAGATAAGTGATTGGGCATTTTGGGGAAGAAAGGATAAGATGACAGGTTTGTGAAGTGTTGAAAGTTATGTCTCAAGCAATGATTAATTGATTTTCCACATTGGTGGAGTTAAACGTGTGTCTTCTTATATGGTCTCGTGCAATCCTCAACTAGCTTTTGAGGTTGAGTTACAGGTAAGATTTTTTTTCTTAACATCCCTATTATTGGTTTACCTAATGTCAAGTCCTCATTTTCAACACACTTAGATGTTTAGTGATTGGAGTACTTTTAAGTGTTCCACATTGGTTGAGGGAATGACTTGTTCTCCCATTACATAGTCCGATAGTCGTGGACAATTCTCACCTTATGAGCTAGGCTAAATCCGAAATTCAAATTACAAGTTCACCTAATTCTATGACAAACCACAAATGGCTAGAAACTTAGAAACTGTTCAACTGCCGAAGCATGTGTGCGGCACACGTAGGCAACCTTCAAATCTGGTGCCAAATGCCCACTCTGGTGCCTAGCTTCATGCCTTGCCCACATGCCTACCTTGTGGGAAGGTTTTGCCCCACACAACTTGCCATTGGTGCCCAATCTCCTTAGCTGTATGCCTTGCCCAGCTCATAGCCCACAAACTTGTCTTAGCCACAATCATAGGCTTGTCTTGCCTTAGCCTGTCCAGCCCATGTCATCATTAAGCCATTCCACTGCCAAGGTCTTGCCTCAAGTAAACTTGATCTTAATTAACATCATTGAGTCATGGCTAGGTTTATTATGTAAATCCCTAGTACAGCCAGAGCCGCCCGAACCATCTAGCTGAGAGTATAGCTGGTCCTTATGGATACCTATGACTTCTGACATCCGATAGACCTATGACTTCTGGCATCCGATAGACCTAAATCGTACAGGCCCTCATGGGTGCTGGGGATTAAGTTTCAATCTGTGTGCTTTATTAGGTCAAATTCTTAGTTTACTATATTGGGAACTTGGTAAAAAATCTCCAATTTAGACACTTGATTCTCATGATTCTATGGTTAAAATCCAACCAAAATTGAATATGATCATCCACTGGTGTTATAGATTAGATTATGTCAATGATATGGGTTGATATCTGTCAGAGTGGGTAAAAGTCCCACATTGGTTGGGGAATGCACGGGTGGTCTCCTTATATGGACTTGGACAATCCTCCCCCCATCGCATTTGCGAGCACATTTGCAGTCGACTCTCTGCATTTGGGGAGAGTCTTCTACTTTTGTGGTTGCACCAGTACTAGATTTTTCAGTAATACTCAATTGAATTAGTGTGAAAACACCCCTGAGCCCTCGGGTTTTCAACCCGACCATCCCAACAAGTCCCAAATGGTTATACAAACTTATTCAAAGCTTCAAAACGCAATTTCAACCTTAAAATGCTCAAGATCAGGGGTCAGGTTGTTACAATTCTTTAGTTTGATGCATATCTTCTTTGACGAGGTCTGGGAGCATGTTCACTGGTTTTTATTTCATTTTCTTTGTTTAATGTCACTTCCCAGTTCAGATATTGTAAATTTCACTCTTATTTGGTTGTTTGATAAAGTTTTACACGTTTTCCATGACAACCTTGAATCAGTGATCATGTCCATATGAATATAAATTGTGGAATCTTTGTGTTCTGCAGTGATCTTGACTTCACCACATATGTATAGTCAGTCAGTCTTGAGTAACTAGTGTTGTGCTCTTCCTGCTAAGTGTTGTGTCTTCCTGCTGCAATTATTCTTTGATTGTAGGAAAGGGGCTTTCATTTATGTAGAGTACTGCAGTTCTATGAGATATCTATATCTGAATTCATTCTCTGAAGTAATTCAATATGGTTATGACTCTTTTCAGTTTTCTGTAAAGTTTTCAATGTCTTTTAACACATAGTAAAAAGAATGTAAATTATATGGATTTAGGATGACTGATGTGTAATTCCAATATACTTCAGACTCGAATTCTGATTTTAGTGTATATTTTTGCAGGTTCATTTTTTTTTGCAGAGTGCGCACTGGAGTTTCTGATGAGGAACGCAATACCATAGTAACTCTATTTCTGTTGATGTAGCTTGAGTTGGGACACTGTTTTCTATTGTACCTTTTGTTTTATTACACTGTGCCCTATTTGCTACATATAATCTTTTTCAGATGAGTAATGTCTATCAAAAGGATCACCTGTCCAATCGACATCTGTATATCCAATGATCTGCTCATGACCTCGATCCTAGAAGAGTAGTTCTTTGTACGGAATTGACTTTATATATCGTAGAATGCAAGTAATTGCATCCCAATGAAGTGGACCACATGGAGAATCCATAAACTAACTTACAACACTTACAGGAAAAGAAATGTCAAGCGCCTCGTCATCGTGAGATAATTCAACTTACCAATCAATCAAATATGACGGTTTATTAAATCTATGTACCAAATCAAACCAACGTAAAGTCATTTTTTCAGTTTTTTCGGTTTCCTTGTGATTACATAATGATTGAAAAAGAGATCAAATATATTTTCACTTATTATGTGATATGGTAGAACTTAAAAACGTAAACTAAAAAGAAATTTACAAAATGATTGTAAAATTCACATGAGTACAAAATGCTTTCATTGAAATATCAACATTCAATATGCTAAATTTATAAGATTAAGGTTACAATCAAATAAATACAAAACAAAATATTTACAAAGTAATCGCAACTTTTGATCTGAAATATATAACAATATAATTGAACTTCTAATCTAAATACAAAACAAAATAGTTATAAATATTTACAAAACTAATTTTAAAATAATATATCTAAACATTGAATACGATAAACTAATTTAAAATATATTAACAAAGTAGATTATAATTAATATTTTTTAATGTATAAAAAAACAAAATTATGTTTATATTATGTCGATTAGATGGACTTCGTCTGAGTTTTTTTATGTTAACACCAAACCAAACTATGAGTTATCGGGTTTATTTTTCAGCATACCAATCAAATCAAATAACAAGTCAATTTTTTTCGATAATTATACCTATTTCATCAGTTCGATTTGACTTGTACACCCCACCCATAAAATCAAAAAACACAATGATCATTCACAAGAGAAAAAGTTGAGAGCAACTCTAATTCTCTAGATGATTAACATTGAAAGGCTATCCATTCACAACCTAAGCTTCCCCTTAAGTATAGAGTCAAAATGAAAAAATGTCATGTTATATTATTCTATCACACATTCACCGTGATTGAAGATAAAAATGAGAACGAGGAGGATGTTATCTCATGTTTAGCAAAACTTATGAGGTTGAGAGTTAAGAATTTCGACTTCAATAGCTCCTTACTGAAGACAAATTGAACTTCGTGATACAAACAAATAAATGAAAGTGCTAAATTATTTTTGAGAGAGTAATTTAAATGGGAGGAGGTGACATCATGAACGGTCTGATCGCTTAGTTGCATGGTAACAAGCATATGATCACTTGGACCAATCCTCACAAGGAGGACATGAGAGATGGCAGAGCATCTTCAATGAAACCACCAATTGCGGGAAGTGAAAAATAGACAAGAGAATGAAAATGCAGAGAAAAATAAAATCATTAGCGAATTGTTTACAACTTTGAAGGACAATTTGTTCAAATAATTTTTATCAAATTAATAAATGTAATTTTTGATAGATTATTTTTTGTAGGGATAAAATATCAAGACTAACTCTTGTAAAGATTATTTATGAACTTTTTTTCCTCCATAAATTGGATAAAAAGAGTAACATATATTGGGCCTGACACGGGCTCTTATATTAAGTAGATAGATAAATAGGGATTAAGAAAGGGCAAAAAAACTTAAGTATACAACTCAAGTACCTTAATTACTACTGTATAACAATACTTTTTTTTTTCACTTATAAGTTTTTTTACAAAATTAGAATTATTTTTTTTTTATTTTTTTTAAAAGAAACGTAAAATTAGAAAAAAAAAATTAAAAAAAGAAACGTAGAACCCACATTATCACGTATCCTTTAATTTTCTCCAATTATTTTACCTTCCTTGATTTACTCAGATTTGTTAAATATTCTCTCCCATGAAGAGAGGTTTCTAAAAAAAATAAAACTCCCTGACTACTCTGATCAACTATTGAAAATGGATACCAACAATTTTTCAATTCTACTACAACACAACGGGTAATGGAACTCATCAGGTATGTGAATAAAAATGATTGAATTGGTGTTTTCTACGTTGTTTATATATTTAATTTTTCTCACCATCTGTGTTTAATATTTTTGATAATTAGCCATTTGTTTATATTGTACGTTGTTGTGGTGTAGTATAAAATTTATATGATTTCGTTAACAGCATGGTGCATCGATTGGATGGATTTTATTGTTGAATAAACATTATATATTGGTAATAGTTTTTGGTATAATATTAGGGTTTTGTTATATTATTAGGTTTTTGGTGGTATAGAAAATAATCTTTTGGTTACCGTGCGTATAAAACAATACAACTTAAGTATGCATGCTGGCATCAAAACGGTTTAATTGGTATGTTACATATGTTATATTACCAGCAAAAATCAATATGGTGTTATTGTTAATATTTAAACGTTATACAAAGATCAACTTCAAGTTAAAATTCTGATACGTGTATTGGTGTATCTAATTTGAAAAATTCTTTTGATATGTGATCAGATGTAATTGGTATGGTACATGCCTTATATAAAGAACATAAATAAATAATTTATTTTTGTGTGTGATATTTTGTTATTGGTATTTTTTAAGGCCTTATACAATATATCAAGTTCAATCAATATTTGGTATGTGTGTTGGTGAATTTGTTTGTCTGATTGGTGTGATAACAAATTTAATATCTTAATTCTCAAACACTAGTGGTATGTGCTTTGGATTACTAGTAATTTTTTGACCCTGTGTAAAAATCAAGTTAAAAATTAATATTTTTGTACATATTATAGCTAACAAAGTTAATGAATTATGTGTTGGTTATAATGCTTAAAGATGGTGTAGATGATTTCGTTTAGTTGATCTTGTGTTTTATATTTTATAAAAACCAAATTTCATATCAAGTTTATTATGTAGTTTTTGTTGGGGTGAATAAATATAATGACATTGTGGTATGTGATTTGGTGTAAATTATTTGGTGTAATTGATATTAAGAATAATGTTTTGGTGTGTAAGTATGTGAAATGGTAAGTTATTTGGTAAGTGAAATTGTGAAGTCTGATTTGGTAAGTTTTTTGGTGTGTGATTTTAAAAGTTTTTTGGTGTATGATTTGATAAGTGTTGTTGTAAATATTTTCGTACATCAAATTGGTGTATTAATTTGTCTGAATTGGTATATATAACATGTTTAAAGAAATATTGAGTTGCATATTTTAGTATAGTTGATAGTGTAAATTATGTTTTGGTATATGATTTGGTAAGTGATAGTTACCAATTGTGGTACGTGATTTGGTAAGTGATTTGGTGACAATGTGTTTGTAGTGTATTAATTTGCCTGATTTGGTATATATAACATGTTTAAATAAATATTGAGTTGGCTAATTTGTGTGGTGAAATTGATAGTGTGAATTATGATTTTATAAACACCATAAGCAATCTCAAAGGAATTATGTAGTTTTGTTTCTGGTGAAAATGTTGATCTGACAACTACTTAAAAACAACACCCGTGTGTATACCATCAATTCCCATACTAACCACCAATAATTAATACCAACATATATATATATATATATATATAAAAAGCTAAGTGACCATTATTATAAACTGTGTAATTAATTTATGTATGAAATGCATTCTGCTAAGTTATGAAGTTGATTGATAATTCGTAATTTTATACAAGTAATTACGTGGATTACGATATTGAAGTAGTGATGTATGATTCAAACACCAAAATACGAAGGCTTGATGCATACTATATCTTTTCAATTGGGTGTGGACACAGATCATATTTCATTTAGAACTCAAATACGTCGTGAATGGTCCATCTCCACCAATGAAGATTCATAATGATATGGGTGTTCAAATTTATTTAGATCAAAAGAGATTCAATTCAGAGTTAAATAATTACCTTTTTACGCGATTTTTCTAATGCTTTAGAATCTATATTTAATCTTAATCTTTTGGAAATTACATTTCATCTCCAAAATCACTATCATGTTGATAGTTTTCAGATATAGAAGCTTCACTCGCCTTTTCTTTACCCTTCTTGTTTTGATTGAGAATCGAACGAGATTTGTACTGAATCTTGTTGGTTGATGAGGAACTGATGACAATAAATTCATTTTTTTCTTTACTATTTTATTATCATCTCTTCCGCCTTTTTTTACCAGAGTTTGAGTGAACACGTTCAACTCAAACGAAGGTCTAGAACATATGATGGAGGGGCTATCAATGACAATAACTGGTTTGTTTAGCCTAGGGCTTTTCCGCGGTGTCCTATCCATCTAAAATAATATAATAAACAAAGAAGAAACTCCAGTCAATGGTGCAAGAATAATAAAACATAAGAAACAGAAGAAACGCAACAATGGAGAAACAGAAAAAAAGAAGGAAGAAGAGAGAAGGAAGAATTCTAAAGGCATGACTAACTAGGGAAGGAGTAATATTGAAAAGAGTAAAAGTATTTTCTTTTTACCTTACCTAGATTGTATCATATAAGAAATAAAATAAATATAAATATTATATTAAATATCAGTCACTTGTAAAATTAAGAAATAATGATGGAAAAACTAAAAGTTTTTACTTTTACCTTATCTAGATTGCATCACAAAATAATAAAAAATAATTATTTATTAAAGGAAGTAACGTGTTTATTTATTAAAGGAAGTAACGTGTGGAATTAAAAAATATCCATAAATTTAGGCACGAATTCCTATAAGGAGGGAGAGAGAAAATTTGGAAACTGAATAATTAACTTAAATTGGAAAATTAATAATTTGTTAAGTTCGTAATTTTAAAACTATATTTGTAATTAAATATAAGTATATGTATATACGGTAATTAAAAACTTAAGTTGTATATTATAGTAATTTTTCCTTGAGAAGAAATGAAAAAATAGACAAAATGTCCAATAGGTTAATTTTTTTGCAAAAATAAGCCACTTATTGTGATCATTCAACACTTTTGTCTTCTTCTTCTCCTTCTCCTTTTTTGTCATTCTTCTTTTGCATCTTCTTCTTTGTATCCCTCTTCTTTTGTAAAAGTAAAAAAATAAAATTGACGTACTATAAACATGAATCGCTTTGAGAGAATTATATATTAAAAGACTTGAAACATTGAAATGATTCCATATCTAAAATGTGGGACTTTTATAGGTGATTTTGAGTTGATCGAGATTGAATAGTGTAACACCCCGTAAGTTCACGTATCAGGACACTTCATCCAATACTAAGTGCCAACGATCGTTAGTTAGTAATATAACCCAACTAAGTGAGTTGGGGTCGAGTCCCAAGAGAGTGGTACGTATTTGAGAATCAATAGACAAGCATGAATATGATCAAGCCAATCATATGTAAAAATATTTACGAATAAAAGCATGGTTCAAGTTAGGGGTGACACAAGTGTCAAATATCAGGGGAATTTTGTTTCAACTATCCGCTACAACAACAAATAACACGAAATAACAAATATAGAGACGGGATTCTTGGGATGTGATTGGATTATGAGCTAAGGTAGACAAATGGGTGATTGCAATCATAGTGAATAGCTGTAAATCAGTGAATAGGCTAGACTTTAGTGGGGATAAACTTTCTCTCAAACAATTTACCCTGAATCAAATTGGTTTCTCTTGAACACCAATAAGCAGCAATTAAGATCAGCCTTCGCTTTAGTCCATTCACTCTCTCGAGCTGAATATGTGGAAAAGGGTTTAGGATTCACTCTCTCGAGCTGAACCCATGACAACCCAATACCCACAGACCATTAATTTAGTAATCTTGGTTTTAAAACCTCTCTCTCGAGCAAGCCAAAAACACGAAGGTAGAGTTGCATTTGTAACTACAACCCTTTAGATTAAGCCACAAGTACTGAATTAAATCACATTTAAACAACATTTACACTATCAATTAATAATACCCAACAGCTAAATCAACCCATAATCACATAATCACACCCCAAGAATTGAGGTTTTAGCTAGACATCATAAAAAGGTAAAAATCGTTACCAAATTGTGTTTCCATCAACTAGGTAAGATTAATATTGTCTTTACAATGGTCTAAGATGAAGAATCTTCAACACCCACTTCCAATTTCTCATAAATGGAAATCTTCAAATGTTCAAAGCTAAGGAAATATTGTCTCTAAACTCAGTTCTAAGCTCTCAAACTTGAAAACTAAACAATAATGAAAACTACTGAATGCTAGATACTAAACTAAGAATTTTAAAATGTATTTATAGTTGCCAAAAATATGCTACGAAGGATCATTCGGCACAATAAGTGAGGATCGTCAATCCAATCGGCGATCCTCCCTTTGGTCAATTCCATCGTCTTTTTTCTTTGGCCTTCAACATCTTCAAGTTCTGAAACTTTAAGCGATATGCCACTGCATCGCGAAACCGTTCGGCGACTCGCCGACTGCTCTTTTCTATCGCCGACTTGATTTGCTCCTTCAGGGCTTGGCACACTAGAACATTAGACGAGACTATAGCCATTCGGCAACTCGCCCAATGGTTTAGGCGATCCTCATGCCTTCTTTTCTTCGTTCTTTCAACTGCCTTGTTCCTTTTTGCTCAGTAGTGTCCATGCTTTGTTCATCAATCCAAATACCTAAAAATCAAGGATTTACATCAATTATTGGCACAAAATATGCATTTGAGGACACTAAATCTATTAAAATAAATCCCTAAATGAGTCCAAATCGTGGACTCGTCACCCCGCAACTTCTAAGCAAAAATCCAAACTATTACATATGCATATATGCTCGAATATGATGATTTCTAATTGTATATATATTTGCTTAGATCAGTTATTAAGTGTGAGAAGTGTATTTAATGTGGATTAAGGTCATAAGAGACTACTATAATATGAAAAAATTTATGGCCAAAAACCAACCAAATGAAATATCTTGAAGTCTTCTTTCCAACTCCTTTTATAGTTCGTCGATTCAAATTCTGTGCTAAAAATTATTCACATTTGACTAGATACTATACAATCTGCATGACCCCTACGCGGAAGGACGCCAATGACGTGATTATGCGGTAGGACCAGTGCTTATTGCCAAGGTTGCGGGAACATCCACGTGCCCTAGTCTCCAGGTGTGCGATCGCGTATGTTCTATGAAATTCTTTTAGTTTTCTATTCTTTCCACATTCTAGAATGGGTGTTTTAATCATTTCCTCATCTCATAAACTCAACCCACGTATAGTGACGGACCCAAAATTTTTGCTCAGGGGGTTCAAAGTATAAAAGAGAAGTTCAGGTGGTAATGCAAGTGCGCGGTGAGCGTAGTAGTCCCCCGGCATGCTCTTTGTACAAGAACCATAGATATTTTATTAGTTCATAAAAGTTAAGATTAAACTAATTAAAGATATTGAGGACAAAGATACATTCATAAGAATTTTAGTGGATCGACTGTATTACATAAGTTAACTCCTAAAACACATAAAAATTAAATGATGAAAAAGGGAGAAAGACGGGGAAGAAATATATTTACCTTATCATGCTAAATTTAACTTACTTTATCATACCGTATTAATCATTTCTTTCTACTTTTATCATGCTCCATCGAGCATTCTTAAAATTTCTTGTGCTATTTATACTTTTATTTTGTAATGTCTTACTTTAATTTTTACTTTTAAAAAAAATTAAATTAGCATCCATTCAGTCACATATTACTATGAAAATCGTCAAGATTCTCTAAAAGTGTGTAAGAATAGAGTTACTAATATTATAATGCATATTCAGAAGATAAATAAATAGCATCGTCAATTTTTTTAGTTCATATAGTTCAATTTATTAAATTAGTCATAATTTGTAAAAAAGACAAATAACGAATAAATCAAATATGTTTAGTTTCCATCTCTCTAAAATAGAATTAAAATATAAAAGAAGTTTTATGAATTCTATAAATTAATAATTTTGAAAGGATGTTGACGATATTTAAGTTGCTTCATTCAATTACATCTAATTTACCTCTTTTTTTAAAAATAAATTATATTTCTATCTCATCAATTTCTAGTTAAATATAATTCAGCATTTTTTAAAGGAGTTATTTAAGTAAGTATATGAAAAAAGAGTTACGTTGAAACAACTAAATAATAGATATAAAAAGAATTTAAAAAATGTGTCTAATAAATTTAAAGAAAAAGAAATTAAAAAGAAGAAATGGAACAAAAGGAAAAAATAATGAAAAAGAAGAAGAAAGTCTAAGCCCAAAAAGTTCCATTTTCCAAAGCATTTAAAGGAGGGAAAAAATGTTGTCCATGGGTTTCGAACCCGTGACCTAGGGCATTTGTTGAACCACTTATCCGCTAAGCCAAGCATGTACTTTGTTTTCTGGGGGTTCATTTTAATATATATACGCATAAAATCAGAATCTGACGTTATATATACAATGTAATTTTTTGACGAGGGAGTTCGGGTGAATCCTCTAGGGTCCACCTAGGTCCTCCCCTGCCCACGTCTATTAACATCTCCCAAAAGTAATATTTAATTAGATTTTATAGGTTACAATAATTTTTTCTCATTTTTTCCCCAACACTTCAAAGAACAAGATCTACAAGGATTCTAGAGATTTAAATTACGATTTTTCTTCTTAAACTTCAAATTTAAGGTATGTAGGACTTTAATGAATATTTCCTTTCATTCTCATGTCTAAAACTTCTCAATTTTCATGAAGTTATTCCATAGTTAGGGTTATCAAACCCACATTTGAATTTACCACTTTTATGATTCGAATTATATGATTTCTTGAATAATTTATTGTATGTAATTGAAACTAATTACTTTATGGCATATATATATATATATATTAAAAACTAGCTTATTAAAAAAGATATTTTTGAAATTTGGAGGGCTGTTGACTTAGTCAAAGACCAGGTGAATTAGTCAGGATTTTGAATAAGGGTGACATTAAAGTGTCAAAATTAAATGGCGGTGACACAAGTTTTTAAGTTGATATTTTTGTCCATTGTATTAAATGAGGGGTAAAAAGGTAAAAGACTAAAACCTAATTTAACCAAATATGGTGGGAATAAAAAATGGAGGGAAGCCAGCGCACTAAAAGGGGAAATAAAAGATGTAAATCTCCCCGCCTCCTAGCCGAATTCCTCTCTTTTTCTTCTTCTTCTTGTTCGTTCTTGCTTGCTTTCTTCCTGTTCTCATCGTCTTTTTCTTTTTCTTCTTGTTCGTACATTGTTTCTCTTGGCTGCTATTCCTTGAGCCTCTTCTTCTTATCTTCTTTTTGAATTAAATTTAGCTAATCAGTGGATCAAATCTCGTTCTATATCAATCGACATTACTTTATAAGTAATTGTGTTCACACACCATTGTTTGGTAAGTAAAATTAATAGTACTTTTAATCATTCATCATCATCTGGGCATAACTGTAATTTTTTTAATAATTTGTATTCGTCTTACCAACAAATGGTTATATTTGTTGCCATAGTTGACTAATGTTGAATAAGTCAGATATTGAAACAAATGATAGTCTATGTTGCAATAGAAAGGTTATATGTTGCAACATATGATCTACATATTGCCACAATATAGTCATATGTTGCAACATATAACTTACACATGTGATTTATGTGTTATAACAGAACAATTATATATAGTATCATATGAATTTTATGTCACAACAGAATGAACATATGTTGAACATATAATTAAAATGTTCCAACAGAATAGTCATATGTTGCATTAGATGACTTGCACCTCTTTCAATATGTGATCTACATGTTGCAACGAAACAGTTATATGGAGCAACATATATTTTTATATCGCAACAGAATAGTCACATGTTAGAATATATGACTTACATGTTCTAAATAAATAGTTATATATTACACTAGATGACTTGCACCTCTTCCAACATGTTATTTATCTTTCAAAACATAATCGACATACGTAGCAACATATGACTTTTATGTCACAATAGGATGATCATTTGTTTGAACATATAACTCACATGTTCCAACATAATAATAATATGTTGCACAAGATGACTTGCACCTCTTCCAACATGTAATTTATGTATCACAATAAAATACCTATACATAGCAACATATGATTTATATGTTGCACCAGAATAGTCATATGTTGGAACATACAATTTACATGTTTCAACAAAATTATCATATGTTGCACCATTTGAATTGCACCTCTTCCCACATGTGATTTGTCTTTCATTACCTAATAGACATATGTAACAATATATGACTTTTATGTCACAACAGAATAGTCACATGTTGCCACATAAGACTCATACGTTGCAACAAATGATGAAGTCATATTCTATCATTAGTACTAATTATTTTTTAATTAATTTATTCAGGTACAATAAATGGAGGGACTATTCACAAGGGTTGATTGTTGTGATGAATAAATTGAAAAGAAAAATTGATATATTTGGCATTGGAAGGATGGTATGAAATAGTCGATAGGGATGACTATCGAAAAAAATATTTTGTATGATGATTTTGTGAATTTAATCATCCATAGTTTTGGACTTAATTGTCAACTGAAAGATCTTGTCATCAGTTACATTCCCAGCTTATTTCATAATGAGAAGGTCTTACATTTTAAAATAACCGATCAGCCTAGTTCACTTGTTTATTTGGGAGGAGCAGTGAGGCCCATGTTAAGAGCCTACGTGGTTAAAAATCCTATCGAGGAGAATCATAATCCAGAAGAAAAACAACAAGATATGTTAAATGATGAATTTGATGTCATGGATATGAATAATCACCATGATGAAATTGAAGGAGATGAAGTGCCGGACTTTGGGAGTAACAATTTCCCTACACCTATTATTGGGAGCAACAATCCTTCTTCTTCTCAATCATCACGTGTGAATAATGTTCAAGATGATAAAACTGATTTTTATAAGGGAATGACATTCAAGAACAAGGAAGTACTAGCAAATTTATTGAACATCGCTTGCTTTAAAAAATATTTTAGACTGACAAAGGTGATTAATTCTCGTAATGTGTATTCTTTTAAATGTTCATATCCGGAGTGCAAGTGGTGGTTGAGGGCTGTGAAATTTACAAGTAGCGACAAGTTTGTCATCAGAATCTATGAAAAGTACCATATATGTGGTTCACAACATCTTAAAATCCATTGATAACGATCAACTACACTTCATCCAATTCTAAGTGTAGGAGGTCGCTAACAAGTACGAACCCAACTAAGAGTTAGGGTCTATCCCACAGGGAGTGATACAATAGATAATTTGATTAAGAAGTAAAATTGTGTTCTAATTGTTTGTAGAGGTAGAAGCTTCGCAACTTTAAAGTGAATCACAAAGTTTTGGCAATTAATGCCAAATGGAGGGGGGGGGGTGATTTCAAGTAACCAAATTATGACTACTAAACCTGGAAGTAAACAAGTAGAGAAGGTTTCTTGGGAGTGTGATAAATTGAATGTTAATTTCACGTAATGGGTGATTACTAGTTACTCAAAGATGTTGAATCTCGGTAGGTAGGCTAGGTTTTAGGTGCAATAGTCAATTCTCAATCAACTATTGCGAATCAAGTGAGTTCTTTTGAACCTCAATAGGCACAACACAATTGTAACGACTCAAACCGTCGTTACTTGTGAAGGGGCAAATCGTTGTGAGTAACTGAACCCCACTGTCCCGCCAGAGCGAGATGATGCTGCTATAGCGGCGGCGCCCCAGCGGGATGGGAGCACCAGAGCGGGATGGTTGGAGGGCAAAACTTAATGATTCAAAGTCTTATTTCCTCTTTTTTCCCTAAGTGCCAAAAAAAGGCGAGGGTCACTCCATAAATCCCCAAAAGGCTGCTCTACGCTTTGGAAGGAAGAAGAAATACATTTCTAGTGCAAGGTTGATGACAACTCACTCATTCCCGACCAAAATCCACCATCTCATTGTCCAGAAGCCAGGATTGGAGCTAAAATCCCTCTACAACTGCTTGACGTCCAGGTAGGCTAGGTTTACTTAATTGAGTAGTCGTAAATTCGTGCTCACTGCATAATATATTGTTAATTGATGGTAGAATTCATGTTTAGGCCTTCGGGCACAGAAAAAGGGATGGTTGTACATGTAGTCCTAGTTGTTAAATATGATGTGTACCGTGGATGGAAGCCTCGTCATGTGAACTAGGGGTAGGTGATGGTTCGACTTCCTATTTGTGGTATATATGATTGTTAATTGCTCAATTGTATGCATGCATGTATGTGAATAGAGAAACATGAATCCAACCTAATGAAATGACTAAGTATGGAAAATTACATGCCATGAACCTATTACCTAACTATGTGACTATGTGAACTGTTCATTATAGGTGTGATTGTGGTTGTGGTTGTGCTAACTGGACCGAATGTCACGTTCTGACACATATATTAGATCGGGTATCACGTTCTGACACATTGAACCAAGTGTCACATTCCGACACATATATTTTTGATCGGATGTCACGTTCCGACACACTAACAGTTTGGGTGTGAGTTCCATGAGAGGACCATTTGTGACTACTACATTCATATCTACATGTCATTGATATTGGCGAATTGTATATTGCTCCTAAAATGATGACTGATTATGTATCTTGGTATATGAGCTTTTACTGAGTTGTGGTTACCTACTTATATCTCGTTTAATGGAATTAACTGTGAATGATCATGCCCAATTTGTATATTCTGGTAAGTGGAGACCGAGGGTCCATGTGTTACTATTGGATATCTTTAGAGAGATTGTCTGTGTTCTTAAACAATGAGAAATGGGGTCGTGTTCGTATTCAAAACGGTTAGCGAGCCTTGATAGAGTATACTATATGGGCAAGGGCTGAATTGTGATGTAGAAAAAGAGAGGGCATGTCATGAGTGGTTGGCTGGGTTAATAGTAGTTGTATTCAGGAACTCTTCTATGAGATAAAAGGGTTAAGCTATGATCAAGAACAGAGCGAGCAAGGTGATAGAGTATGGGTTTAGAGTCAAGTGTACTAGTACGTTTAAGGTATACGGGAATGGTAAAGGCAGGAGGATAAAGGTTGATGGGTGCACTTTCTTATTGCATGTTTCCTGCTGGTTGATTTCTTTATATTATGAGGTGGGTATCAGATTAACCGATGATGCCTACTAGTACATGTTGTTTGTACTGATACTACTCTTGCTGTGCCATTTGACATGGTCTGGTCGCAAGGATAGTGATGTTTCATAGGTGAAGACAAAGACAATCTCCAACATCTTCTACTCTTCCTTCCCTGTGGTAAGAGCTGTATCATTAGTTACTGTATTTTATACCCTGTAATCTTAAAAGCTTTTGTAACTATTTAGACTAGATCCCTGGGGCGTAATTTATTTTACAAATTTAACTTTGGATTGTTTGAACTCTTTATTATGTAAAAATCTCATGAATTTCCTTTTATCTTCAGTTTTCTTAATCTTTTGCATGTTTTTAACCGTTTGGGGATCAAAGGTCCTCCTACTTAGGTGTTAGAGTAGGTGCTCGTACGGCCCGGTGGGTTGGGTCGTGACAACAATAAAACAACCCATTACCTTAATCAATTCACTTTTTCAAGCTAGATTTGTAAGATTGCATTCAAACCCACTTTCTCAAGCTAGATCCGTAACAACACTATCAATACAATCATCAACTAATAATTTGATTTTAACACTTCTTTCTCAAGCAAAGCATAGAGTGCTAAACTAGAATTGCATTTGCAACTACAATTCATCAATTAAAACACGAATAACTAATTGAACCCACTTCAAATCAACTATAAATTCAGTAACTAATAACACACATTAGCTAATCAAGGCATTCAACTACATAACCACATCCCCAAGAGTGGGGTTTTAGCTAAACATAGTAAAGAACAAGAAATTATTACCAACGAAGTTTTCTATCAGATTGGGCAACGATCCACAAGTCTCCAAATGCTCAAATTAAAGTTAAAAATCTCACAATCTCTAAATCCTTGCTAAAAAATGTAAAAACAATATTTTAGAATGTAAAAGATTAAAAAGCCAGTAGTTAACAATGTGGGAACTCCGTCTCTTCTTTTGAAAATTACATTATACGTTCCCAAAATTTCAGCATGGAGTCCACTCGGCGAAGTAAGTCGGGCTTCGCCGACCCAGTCGGCGATGCGCCGAGTGCTCCTCTACTCACCTTCTTGGCGTGTCTTTTTCAGCAAATCGTTCTATAACTTTTGGCTAAGTAAGTCAAGTTCGCCGAACTGGTCAGCGATATGCCGAATGTTCCTCTTCTCACTTTCTTGGTGTGGATTTTTACCAAATCATTTTGTAACATTAGGTGATCGAGGTAGGGATCGCAGATCTCTTCGACGCATCACCGAACCACTAGTCTGCTCGCCAAGTTGGTCTTGTCCATGAGCTGGTATGCTGGAACTTTGGGTGAGCTGAAGGTCCACTTGCCGACTCGCCGAGTAGCTTTGACGAGTACCAACTTAGCTTTCCTTCAGCTTTTTTCATTCCTATTTGCCTTGTAATGTCCTTGCCTTACTCTTTTGCCTCCAATGTTGCATAGTACCATTTTAACATCAGTTATGAGCATAAAATATGCATTGAAGATACTAATTCCTTAAATATTAAGCTCTAAATGAGTTGAAATCCCCGACTCATTAGCCATAATCCACATGTCACGGCAAAAGTCATAGATAAATACTTTGAAAATAGGTTTCCCAATGGTAAAGACCCATCCATAAGAGACATTTCAAATCAACTCCGCACAAAATTGGATTGTAAGTTAAGTTAATCGAAGATTTATACGGTCATGGAGCATGCTAAGTATTCTGTTAGGGGAACACATGACCACGAGTATGCAGTGTTTAATGCGTACCGTTATATGCTTGAAATTGCAAATCCAGAAAGCAAGATGACATTGTCGCTCGATGAAAATAGGAGGTTCAAGTACTTCTTTGTATCATATGCTGCTTGGATCATTGGTTTTTAACGAATGAGAAAAGTAATAGTCATTGATGGGACATTCCTAAAGAGCAAGTATGAAGGAGTTTTGTTATAGGCGGTGGCACAAGATGCTGAGAATCATATATTTTCAGTGGCTTTTTGTGTTGTGGACAAGGAATGTGATGCCTCATATAAATGTTTGTTTGAACAGATGAGAAGTTATGTAGATGATACTGATGAGTTGTGCATTATTTATGATAGACATCCCAGTATTCAAAAGATGGTTTCGACTATCTACCCCGCATCTCATTATGGTTGTTTCACGAGACACCTTAGAGAAAATATTTGAAATAACTTTCACAATTTAAAAGTAGCATCCCATTTTTATAAAGCAGCAAAGACGTACGATAGATGTGAGTTCAATGACAATTTCAATCAAATAAGAGATTTGGTACTAAAGGCAGCTGAAACTCTTGAACGTATTGCATTCCACAGATGGAGCAGGGTATTTTGCCCGAGATGTAGGTACATTGTTGTCTATACTATCTTGTTTGTGTTTATTGTAATTTTGTAATTTTTTGATTGATTGTTTTGTTGTTGTTTAGATATAACATTATGACGTCAAACATTGCGGAATCGGTGAAAGCCATGTTTGATGTTAAAAGAGAATTTCCCATTGTCGCTCTATTTGATGAAATAAAAAGGAGATTTGCACTTTTATTTCACCAGAGGTGTGGAGCTGGTGAACTCTTCAAATAGATTTGTTCCTTCAATTGAAAAATACATATCAAAGTATGTCAACTCGACCAACAAGTTGTTGGTTCATCAAATTGCAAACTACAAGTTTAGTGTCATTGGTCATGGTGATGTTGCTACGGTGGATCTATAAAGAAGAACTTATACTTGTAAATTTTTTACTTGGACAAAATTTCTTGTCCACATGTCAAGGTAGTGCTTCGATCCCAATATGGTACAAATTTTGAAAATCAAATTTATGAGTACTCATCTCCATATTATTCAGTGAAAAATTACATAATTGCATATAGTGAGAAAATTCACCCGGTGCCACCCGAAGATTCATGGAATATCCCTTTGGATATCTTAGAGAGAAAAATACCTCCTCATATATTGATCCAAGCAAACCTGAAAGAAGGAGATATAAGAGACGACGTGGAGTTGGTGAATCATTTCCAACAAGAAAAAACAAGTGTTCCATATGTAAGGACTTTGGCCACAAAACATTACATGTCCAAATCGAAATGCTTCATAAGTATTGTTGAATTTTAATGAATGTTCTTTTTTATTTGAGGATGATGTTAATTTGAATCAAGTTATATTATTTATATAAAATGTGTAATTTATTTTGAACTGATGCATCTTTAACATATAATTGTACATCTTTTACAACATATGCCAATTATGTGTTACTACTTACAATAGAACATTACATCTGTTCCAGCAGATGTTAGTTGTGTGTTAGTTCCTACAACATAATTGTGCATCTGATCCAACATAAATCTTACAACAGAATATTACATATGTTCTAACATATGTCAATTATGTGTTACAATTATAACATAATAACGCATGTGTTCCAACAAAGTAAACATATGTTGCAACATATGTCATTTCTGTAGATATTTTCACTAATTAATAATTACGTGTTAAATGAACAATCAATCACATACTGTCATTGGAACAATTTTCAATAAAAAACTATCAATAAAGGAACATAATTACAACTCTTCATATTCTACCCCATTTTTAGGAAAAAAAGCCTCTTGCTTCTAAAAAGTCAAAAGTTGTAACTTTTTCTTTAGAAATTGCAATTGTTCACATTTCTTATAAGAGAAAAGACAAGACTTTTGCTGGGAAAGGAAGAGAAACTTTTCAAAAGTGACTAGGAGGATTAAAAAATGAAAATTTACAAACTACTTTGAATACCTTATGAGGTGTATACTTATTGATATCGTTGAAAGGATTGCTTACCGCTCCTTCAAAGAGTTAGTGAATGTTAAATTAAGGTATGTATGTACATAAATCAATTTTCACCTATTTATAAATTTTATTTCCTAACCGTTTGATTTGATTTCTCAGTTCAAGGGTCCTTAATCAAGTCGGTAATGAACCTTTTGTATATCAAAAGGTAGCATTAGTCGACTTTCCTAATTTTAGATGGCCGGTAAACCGTCGATTAGTAGTTCATAAATCTATTTCTTTCCTGAATATTTGCAGAGCATCAGGGAACTTAGAAGACTTATACAAAAAAGGCGTGGTAATTTTTAATGTTTTTCATATGTATTCACGTTTTTATCAATGTATTCTACCTTTTAAATTTGTTTATTTCTTTTGTATTTTGAGTTTTTCAACAGTAACAATTCAAATGCATTGGGAATGATTAATTAAGCAGCAGACGGAGGCCACATTGGTGCATCCTATGCACTTGCCATAATTTCAATATTCAAGGGAGGTGAATTCATGAGATAAGACTTAATGTTCATTGCCAACATGAAAAAAATAGAGCAACAAAAAATCAGGACATGTCAACATAAGTTACGACAAGTTTTAGGAAGAATATGGGTGAACCTCATGTGTTGGGAGAAAGACCCATTTGTTGCACTGTTCATCAATATGAGCAAAGCCTTCGCAAGAAAGACTGGCCCAAGGGAAGTGGCGATGAAGATGATATTAGTTATGAATTATGTAGCTGTGATTTAGAACTAGATTATATATTTAAATTTTTGTCTCATACTCAGGTTGTTGGACAATGAACCTATTCCATCAGTTATGTCTCTTATTTTGTAGTTAAATTTTGTAGAACTGACATGACATATTAATTTAATCTATGTATATCTATATTTTCTTATTTTTTCCTATTAATTCAGTTTTGTTATTATTCCCTATTATATTGTTGGTTGGCATATGTGAGAACACATGTATATTATGTTGACATCTGTGGCAACACATGTGGCATCTGTGGTAACATATGTATATTTTGTTGGATAATTTGGTCAGTTTTGTATTGAAATTGCCACATATTTTATCATATGTTGCAACATATTGATAACCTCACATATAGTTTTTGTTATTAATTCAATTAAATTGTGACTTAATACAACATGTTACACTAATATATAGTCCTATAATATGTCTAAATACAAAATTATGGTATAATACAACAATTTTCATCAAATTTATCAATTATTTTTATAAATATTGTTATACCACTAGTTCATCATTCATTAACTAAGCAATTTCATATGATAGTTATATAGCACCGTAGGAAATCATTGTACAAAGTGTTATAGCATTTTTTATTGCTACATTTTGATCCAATTTAATAAAATATAATCCAATTTAACTTTTTAATTGCTAAATTGCTTAATTTATTGATTCACACATCCATCAAATTGATATCTATGGCAACATATGTCCATTCTGTTGGATAATTTATTGGATTTTATGTTGAAATTATCATAGATGTGTCATATGTTGCAACATACAGATAACATCACATATGATTTTTGTTATTAATTCAATTAAATTATGACCTGATACAATATGTAACACTAATATATAGATCCAAATTAACATTTTTTCTTATTAAATTACCTAATTTATCAATTCACACATTCATCAAATTGGCATCTATGGGAACATATGTACATTCTGTTGGATAATCTGGTCGATTTTGTGTTCAAATTGCCATATAATATGCATATGTTGCAATATATGTCTAACCTCACATATGGTTTTTGGTATTAATTCAATTAAATTTGTGATCTAATACAACATGCAACACTAATATATAGTCATATAACATGTCTAAATACAAAATTGTGGTCTAATACAATAACCTTCATCAAATTTATCAATTATTTTTACAAATACTATTAAACCACTAGTTCATCATCCAATGACTAAGTAATTTCGTATGAAAGTTATATAACACCATAAAAATCGTTGAACATACTGTTATAACATTTTTTATTGCTTAATTATGGTTCGATATAATATTTTTTTATCATTAAATTACCTAATTTATCGATTCACACATCCATTAAATTGGCATATGTGATAACATATGTACATTCTGTCGGATATTCTCATCGATTTTGTGTTGAAATTTCCACAAAACATGCATATGTTGCAACATATGTCTAACCTCACATATGGTTTTTGATGTTAATTCAATTAAATTGTGACATGTTACACTAATATATAGTCCTATAACATGTCTAAATATAAAATTATGGTCTAATACAATAACCTTCATCAAATTTATCAATTATTGTTATAAATACTATTATACCACTAGTTCATCATTCAGTGACTAAGTAATTTCATATGATAGTTATATAGCACCATAGGAAATCATTGAATATAGTGTTATAGCATTTTTTTTATTAATTAATTATGGTTCAATTTAATAAAATAAGTTTCAATTTAACATTTTTTATTATTATATTTCTTAATTTATCAATTAACACATCCATCAAATTAGAATATGTGGCAACATATGTATATTCTGTTGGAAAAGTTACAACATAATACGAAGAAGTTGCAACAATTTACAAATTGTTCCCCAACCCATAACTGGAACACCTACAATTAACGGCCCATAGTGTTTCTCTTCTCTCACTCTCACTCATTATAAAAAGGTTAACCTTTAGGTTCTCTTATTTCACAATTTACAAAGCTCTCATTTTTTTTATATCTTTCCTTTCTTTATCCTCCTCTCTCCACTCAAAATCTCCCTGAGAAGATGTTACCACCTTGGAAGAATTTAAGTCTCTGGATGCTCTTATTATGGGTGATCAACGTAATTCTATTTTTCTCAGCTAATATGATTTCTTCTTCAACTGTGTTCTCAATGTGCATTAGTGATGGTCGTTGTTTATTTTTACAGATTTTGTCTATTGGAGGGTAGCTTCATTATTTGGTAAGTCTTCTTGATTTATAACATCATGTCTCGTCTGGTGATGGAGTGCATGGGCAACTCACTATGATTGTTTATTTTTTCTGTAGGTGGTCTTGCGACTGAGTGCATGGGTAGCTCACTATGATTGTTTGTTTTTTCTGTAGGTGGTCTTGCAACATAGTACATGAGTAGGTCTGATCCACCACCCTTCACGAAAGAATGTTGATGCCCCTCCAGGTTTAATCGTTCAATGTTGACTCCAGATCCTCCAGTCAAGTCCTTTTTTTGTTGGCTGAAGAAGTAGTATAGGGCTAGAACATTTCAGATGTAAATTTTTATTTTTTTGTTGGCGTTTATGTCTTTGTAAATATGGATGTTGTTTCTATGTAGCCTGGACCTAGACTTTTCTTCTGTTAATGATATGATACTACTTTCTTGTCACTATCAAGAACATGTTCCCATGTTTATGTTTATAGCTATGTTTGTCAAAGTATGTGCTTGAATTTCTCTCTTAATGGTAATACTACTTGCATTACACATAATTGACATATGTTGCAACAGATTAAAAAATGTAGATTTATAAAAGTCATGGGTAAGCCCAGCCTAAAAATGTCCCAATCGGCCCATCATTTTATTTCTAGAAGGGATATAAATAAGTTAAGTTGTTCAAGATAAAATAGGGTTTTCATTTCATTTTCTTCCTCGCCGCTTCGATTTACCTGCTTCGCTTTCTATCTCTTCTCTTTCTCTCTCCTCTCATTTTTCTCTTTTCATTTATCTTATGTGATGGAGTGCAGGGATCTCTAGGGTGCATGTGATAAAATGATGTTATTTATTTCATCATTCCGTTCTTTTTTTTAACACGCATCTAATTGATTTGGTTAAACCAAATCAATAAATAAGAGATTCGCATTTCATGTACTGTCAAATCAATGCAGTCATTAATTTTTCAATATAGTTGTTGGGTAATAATGAATGTCTTTAAATATAGCGTAGTACTAGAGATCTCATGAATGAATTTTATTTGTTTTTGTTAGTTTTGATATAATGTCAAATGCAATCTTGAATCAAATTTGTAATGATGAGAATGATCCCATGTTGGGTGTGAAAATCTGTTGCAAACATGGAAGCTTACTTTCAATGCAAACTTCATGGTAGAGGAACAATCGAGATCGAAGATTTTGGTCTTGTCCACGCTATTGTGTATGTACATTTCTACATCTTGATTTGGAGATCTGTTGTTTGTCTTTATTTTAGTTTTTATTTAATTTAAATTTCTTTGTGGTGTATTTTAGGAGAATTCATGCAACTTGTTTAGATAGAGGGATCGTGAAGATGTTGATATACGATCCAAGTTCATTATTCTGAGGTTGGCGAAGAGAATTAAGAAGTTGGAAATAGATGATGAAAGTCATATTAAAAGAAGTAACAAATGGGTGATGAAGGAGAAAAAGAAGAGCAAATGTTGTAACAACTGGAAGCTAATCTTCGTGTTGATTGTTGTGGTCTTTTTTCTATTTTTAAGCATTACCAAAAATACTTTAAAGGATGGAAAATTCTTATGTAGTTGTGTGCAACCATTAAAATTATCATAGTTGTCGAAATAAATAAACATAGTTGTCGAAATGAATCAAATGTTGCTACAGATGCCTTAAATATTGCAACATATCACTCATCTGCAGCAACATGTGACTCAAATGTTGCTACAGATGACCCGTGTGTTGCTACATATGAGTTAAATGTTGCTACAGAGACATATGTGAATCAAATGTTCCTACAGATGCCCCAAATGATGCAACATATCACCCACCTGTAGCACTATTCGATCACGTAGTGGATAGAGTTAAAAAGGAATTGGTTGGAGCAACATAACATTACATACTGTGTACTTGTTCTCAAGATAACATAACGTAATATAAAATAATATGTAGCAACAGATAAAATAAAATATTATCATTAATTACAAACATATTGTTAAGGCTCCAAGCTCCTGGATACTATCCCAGCAGCCCAAACTCATTGCATCCGACCAACTGTATTGTCACACAACTTGGTGTTGGTAGGTTGAATTGGTGTGACGGTTATCAAATGCTCAATAAATGCAAGCGAGTATGAACCGCACGCAAAATTGGTGTTATATTTTACCATGGGTTCCAATTGACTTTTAAATTCCCATGGTTCATTGATGAACTTTTCTGGGAAATGCTTCATTATTCAACTTTGCCTCAATAAGCTTGGCAGCAACTCGAACAAAAGTTTTATGAATGTCAAAAACTTGTCATGTTATAGACTCATCACGTTGCAGTTATAAACAGTCATGCGACCATCATGCAAGAGGATTTCAAGAGTTACAAAATAAATATTGTTCATGTTCATGAATGCAATAATCCATTTTGCCCCAATCTAATCCATGCCTACAGGATATGGTCTAATGCCCCTGACGTAGTTAATCATATCATCATCCCATACAAACTCATTAAGTAACTGCTTTAAGATTCTACCGCCAATTGTTGTTGTCTCCTTGCTAATACTGTCGTACCCTTTTCTAAAGTTGGTATAGAAGTTGAGATCCATGATTCTATCCGTGAAATCATAGTGCTTATGGAATCTCAAATGCCTCTCCCACATGAGTCTAAGAATTTCATCAATATACTGAAATAAAAATTAATTTCAAAGAGTAAAGAAGAGTAATTATTGAAAATATAAAACAAACAAACATTATAAATTGAAGGTTAGTAGAGAAAAATTACCCAATTTTCCCACCAAATGTCCATGCTTGTCATGGACCTGAAATCATTTCCACAAAAATAATGCATGTCGTATTGTGCGCGCAGATCCTTTACTCAGTTCCAACAAATTGACCTTTTAAACTACAGGAACCATCTTATAAATATTCACCGGCTTGAGCTCCATCTTTTCTTCTATGGCCATTGGCAATTCTCCAAATATTTTTTTCTTCAAATTGTGTATTGTCTTGATAAAAGATTTTTTTTCTCCTCTTGGCCTATGGAGTATATGGATCCCGAACCTTGTTTGATGAAATGACCCTGACCCCCCTCTTGTATTTAAATTCATTCACAACCTCACTCAATGTTTGAAGATACATGATGGAGTCGTCATCATATTTATTGCACTTCTCACATAAAAAGCCAGAGCATCTACTACAAGAGGTAGCCCCAACACTTTGTCCACCAGCACCAACACAAATACCATCATCAACACCAATATTAACACCAGCCCTTACATCTGCATTAACCATATCCTCATTAAAAACAACTAACTGATTATCAACTCTTTCCCTTTTGATGATTGTTGCTCCAATCAATTCTCTTTTAGCTCTATCGACTATAGGATCAAATAAGATTTCAACCAACCCTAGAGTAATCAAAAATGACATTTGCAATTCATTTTATGTTGGGACAAGTCATAGATGCATAACCTAAAATTATAAAAATGATTCACCTGTAGGAATATTTGTGTCACATGTTGTAACAGATGAGTCATATGTTGCAATATATGGGCATCTATAGTAATATTTAGGTCACTTGTTGCAATAGATGCATCATCTGTAGCAACATATAACTCATATGTACCAATATATAGGTCATTTGTAGCAATATTTATGTCACATGTTACAACAAATGCATCATATTTAGCAATTTATGAGTCATCTGTAGCAATATTTGGGTCACGTATTACTACAGATGGGTGATATGTTGCAACATATGAGGCATCTGTAGCAACAAATGACTCATCTTTAGCAACATATGCCTCATCTGTAACAATATTTGACACATATTACATAATTTGAAAATTTTAATATAACAACTTATTGCATCATCAGGAGGGTTAAAAAGATCTGGAGGATTTTTGACATTTTTTTTGTCAACCATCTCAATATTCTTGGGGATGAAATCTCTTCTTTTTGCAGTTACTTGATGCCTCAAATAGGGAATGACTTCAAATGCCCAAGCCTATAAAAAAGGAAAACATGTCACAAATCAAATGTTGAATTATTCAATAAAATATAAAAATATTAATAACATTTATGTTTACCATGAAATCCCAAGGAAAGCCAAATAACTTATTGGTCTTTGGAGATAAAGGAGTCAACAAGTATTTGACAGTTATAATTCGTAGTTGTCATAACCCCAAGGATAGTTGTTGAAATCCTCAATATCCTCGGATAACTTCACCCAATTAAAGGGGTATGTTGTTGTTGACATCATTGGATATAGGTACATTATGTACAACCCAAAGTAAGCACAATGACTACTTGTGCTTCTTTGATGTATCTTTGTCATTCAACAAAGCTATCAAATTGAGATTTTTGAAGCTTGGGACAACAAAGGACACCAGGTCCTGCTCCTCAGTTGACTGTTCCTTATTTGTTTGTGCTTCTTGTAACATCTCGCAATTTAAAATAAATAGGAAGAAGCCAATAATTAGAAATAACCATTTTTGGAAAAAAGGAAAATCTGGAAATTTACTCAAGTTAGGAAAAAGTGAGTTTTTGGTCATTTTAGAAAGGCCATAACTTCTAGGTAAGGATGAGTTAGGAGCACTTCCAAATATGATAGGAAAGCTCTTGGAATGATCTTTCTAACGCCGCCGAGTTTGTGTAATTCCAAGTTTGTATAATTCCATGTTTGTATAAGTGAGATATTCCCTTTGAAAGTTGGGCTGTTTGGTTAAAGAAAGACCAATCCGGATTATTAAAGGGTATTTCAGTCTTTTCATTTCCCTATTATTTTAATCCATTTTTAGGAGTTTAATATGGGTCAAATCAAATTTTAGTTAGTTTTAGAAAATTGGAATTTACGCTAGGGCTTGGAGAAAGGAGAAAATAGGAGAAAGAAGAAGAAAGGGCAAGATTCGTCAAGATCGTTCAATCTAGTTGTGGTTTTCACCAAGGATTTAATCCTACAAGGTATGTGAGGCTTCTATAACGTTGGGTTTGTTTACCCACGTGCCAAACATATTTATTTCAGCATGGATTCGTCCTAAAAGAGTTTGAAAGTTGATGTTCTTGATATCTATTTTTGATTTTGACGTTGTACTTGAATTTTGTTGATATTGGGAAGTTTCTGAGATCATTACGTCGTATTGTAGAGTCGTTTCGAGTTAGGTTCTTAGGTACATTTGTTGGGTATCTGTATCTAAAAGAAACTTGAGAAAAAGAACCGAGTTTGAGCGAATGGGGCTGGGAAACGAAGAAGAAATTTCATCGGTCGAAATTTGGTGGTGGTGGCGCGTAGCGGAGCTGCTTCCCAGTTTTGGGAAAGTTCATTTCGTATCGCAAAGCCGTCACGGAGTGTTCTGCCTCAAAAGTCATTTTCGAAGCTAAATTTTAAACGTCTCTCCGCGTCGCGGACCTATCCTTAGATTTTGATATTTCGATCTTTTCTCATGTTTAGCTATCTAAAATCATTCCTAAACATCATGAGATATTTCCTATCACAAATCATAATCCTTGAAACCATAATTCAACTCAAGGGAAGTTAACAGTCAAGTGAAAGAGTTAGGTCAAGAGAAGTTCTTAAAGTTTTCAAAAGTCTTTCACAAACGTTTTAACTTTGTTCCAAGACTTAAGTTTCAAGTTAAGCAAAGAGTAAAGATTTGAAGTTCATTTTTTCCCAGAAGTATATGGGAACTAAGTATTCCCAAGAAGTTTGAAAATGTTTTCACATTTTGAGAAAGAAAGGGAACATCGATTCCGAGAGAGCTTTTAAGCTAAGTTTTGAGTAATTATCTCAAACCAAAGAAAGAGTTTTGTTTTTACAAACACATGAGCTAAGTATATTTTGGGAGTAGTATTGAGCACCGATATGGGGATGCGAGTTCATATTGTATCAAGTCTTCATAAATCATGTAGCCATCATGGGTAGTAAAGGATCATACTTTTTAGATGACTCCTTCAAATGCTTTTAGCATAGACTAGTGGATCCACTAAGTGAGTTAGGTCCTATACCCCCGGCAAGGTATAGGATGGTCCTTGACAACGTGAGGTAAAGTGTTGTATCACCACATAGGCTCATAGTGGTAGTTGTCGGTTAGAGAATCTCCCCCAAAAATTATATTATTTTCTTATATGAGTGAAGTTGAGTTTGTTATTGCATTTTCTTTAACGAACTAAGATGTTTCCAACTATTTTATAAGCTTTATATGTTGCATGTGCTTTATTGCTTTATATTTGAGTTAAGTTATTCAGAAGTTGAGAAGAGCCAAGATAAGTGTTTCTTCAGATTCCTTTCAAGCCTATATCTTGTTTTAGCATTCCAACTCGCATACTCGTACATTCTATGTACTGATGCCAGTTGGCCTGCATCTTATTATGATGCAGACGCAAGTAACCAGGATCATCATCCAGCGCCTCGTTGATCCAGTTGAGCTCTTAGAGTCTGTTGGTGAGCCTCATTGCATTCTGGAGGACTCCTATTATTTGCTTTCAATATTAGATAGTTCTTTAGGATGTCGTGGGCCTGTTTCGACATCCATCTCAGTTGTTTTAGAGGCTTTATAGACAGTTAGCAGTCAGATGTCATTACATTATCATTTCAAATGTTAAGACTTGAGTTGCCATTTTGGCCAAGTTGAATGTTAACTTTTAAACATTCTAAGTTATTTTACTAAGCTATTTGAGTAAGTTCATTTGATCATTGTAAAAATGCTTAGAGTCTTCCGCTGAGTCAGTAAGCTAGGCCAAGGGTTCGCTTGAGGCCAACAATGGTCTTCGAGTGCCAGTCCCGCCCAGGGCGTAGGCTCAGGGCATGACACTTCTCCTTTCTTTCGTCTCCGTAGTTGTTTTTTGGCTGCGAAAACAGGGATTGGCTCAGAAGGAGAATGCCATTTTAACCATGTAACTATGATAAACTCTTTTTTGCCAAAGAAGAGTGGTATGCCACAATAATTAATCAACCATAATCCTTCTTTTAATTATTCTAAAAAATGAGCCTTCTTTTCAGAAGTTCATAGACAATGCTCTTTTGAAAACGTGCATTATTATTCATAGGCCAATCAAGATATTGCCCAAAACAACTATTCCTAATAAAATCTTTCAAATCATTCTCCCAGAGTATCTTCCTGAAGGAGTCGAAAGATTTTTCCAAGGCTGACCATATAATTCTATCACCAGTAGCATTAGGCTGGAAATTCACATGAAAAGTGTGCATTGTCAGCTTTGATCTCATCATCCTCAACTTCATTTTTTTCTTCTTCCTCAACTTCCTTTTTTTCGTCTTCTTCCTCAACTTCTTTATTTTTTCCTTCTTCTTCATTCTCATTTTCTTTTTTTTCCCTTCTTCTTCCTCAACTTCATTTTTCTCCCTTCTTCTTCTTCTTCCTCAACTTCTTTTTTTTCCCTTCTTCTTCCTCCTCAACTTCTTTTTTTTTCCTTCTTCTTCCTCAACTTCATTTTTTCGTCTTCTCTTTCTACATCATCATCAATTTCATTTGTATCTTTTCTATCAAAATCGTCCTCATTTTTTTCTTGCCCTTCTTCCTCTAAATCAAATTCATAAAGAATTTTAAGATTTTCTTGAGAAAATCTTGGTCTACTTGAGAAGAAGAAACTCCTGATTCTACTTGAGAAGAAGATATTGCTTCAGATGCAAGCTCTTCTAAAGAGTGGAACTGAAATATTCCTTCTTCTTCCTACCAGTTTTAGCCCTAGGTTTCTTCTTGATGTTTGTGTCAGTTGTTTAGTTGTACCTTCAGTTTTTCTTTTGACAACAGATATTATATTTGTATTTGTAACCACAAAATCAAATATTTCTTAACAAAAATAACAACAGCCAAATACAAAACATCACAACACATCACAACACAAACAACAGCACATCTACAAATACGATTCGATACCACACATGAACCAACCAACAAACCACAAAACCCTACCTAAACCCTAATCAACCAACTACAAATTGAAGCTTTTTGAAACTATATAATATTTCAAAAGGAATAACAACCAACTAAACCACCAAACCAACCCTACAAACAAATAAGTGATTAATACCAGCAAATATTTGAAAATCCTAATTAAATTTTACCTGAGAAGATATCGACGATAAATTAGGAATGAGGACAACGACGACGCGTTGGAACTATTGTACAGAAAGAGAAAACTTTAACATATTAAACTTATGTTGTAGAAAATAACTCAACAATAACTGGATTTGTCAAGAAGAATAATGGAGAAACAAGAGAGACGGGAGGAAAGAAGGAAATACAAACTAAAATTAAATTTAGAATATGAAACGACCTTTTATAGAGGAGAGAGAGAAAATGACTGTTGTTTTCAACCTTTTTAATTTTTTTTGAATTTTGACAATATAATGTTGCAATATTGACAATTTAAAGTAACATATGTTGCCACATATATTCTTTCTGTTGGGGCACATGCAGATAATTCTGTGATCTTTTTTACAACAAAGGCCTTATATGTTGCCACATATCACCTTTCTGTTGTGTGTCTTTTTACAATGAAAGTTATATATGTTGCCACATGATACCACATTTCCTCCTTTCCTACATGATTGACATATAATAATGATCATTAATATATCAACAAAAATGAACACCTCACTAATTATCTTTTACAACTTATCAACAAAAAGGTAATTCAAAATGGTATACATAACCATCAAAACTAAATCTAATCAATGGTGGTAATCACAACATTTTCATATGGAGATATGAACTTTGCATTTTTAGGTCTAGGATTCTGTGCATCTTCATTGTTACTAACGTAGCCACTTCGAGCGTTTAAAATCCCATAATTCCCTAGGAGTCAAGCATATCTCATGCGAAGGTATTGAGAAATAATTTCATAAGATGATATTTGTAGTCCATCATTCAAAAACTCAATATACGCAGCAACAAAAAGTTCACAATCTCTGCATGGTAAATAATCAATTAGAAAATATAATAAACTAACCGCTAACAACATCACACTTCGACAGTGGTAGGACACAAAAAATAATGTGATATGTACAGACTATTGCTTGTTTGTTGGTCAATACTAATAACATGTTTGACTTCGAATGAGTGAGATTAGTTCCTGCCCTGGTAAGATTCAAGAACTGATCAGTTGGTTCGGTCTTTTTGCTATAAAAATTCGTTGGATTCAAGGTACTTTGACAACATTATAGATAACTTTTAAATTTCAGAGGAAAATTTTCTATTAGTTCTAGATGAGGACATCAAATCATATACCTTTTATGCACCGTTCCTTCAATACAAAGATATCCAGGACCCAATGAAACTCCCCATTACTATTTATAGGGACATAAACCTCATTTGTGAGGTGCCAAGGTAGTCCAATGAGTATACTATTATTCTCATTTTTAGGAACAACACTAGCGTTGTCAATGTATGTTTTGAAAAAACAACTAGTAGTGGTATATCGATATTTAGAATGACTCTGTTGCTTCGACTTCTTCCGCAAATAGTGTAAGATGACATCCACATGTTGCACAGATGCATCAACAAGTGTATTTATGTATCAATTATTTGTATGTATGAGTATGTCTTAAACAAAACGTAAATGGACATGAATTTATCTCATCGGTCCAACACCTATTGGGTTGAGACATTACGTAGAATCAGTCTTTCTTCTTTAGAAATGCAACTACAAAATCAAGTTGTTTGAATCCAAATTTCGAGCAATTGACTAAGTAGTGATCATCCCTGTCTCTTCTGTAATTGTGTAAACATTAAAAATAATTATTTAGTGGACATAAAAAAATACTAATAATAGTTGAATGACTTTACTTTTTTGCATGATGCTTATAAAAACCCTTGTTTATCCATTGCGAGAAGGATGACATTAGTTCAGTTGGACCCTCGCCGGCAATGTTAAAACCTTCAAATGAATATTGTTGTTTCACATCACAACTGACGACTTTCTTCTCTTTCTCTTTCTCTTTCTCTTTCTCCTTCCCTTTTGCGGTTGAGGAAGATACTGTAGCAATAATCATTGATTTTTTTTTTCTTTTACTAATTATAAATAGTGATCGGGAAATTGATTTTTTCAACCTCCTACACTTCAAAGGCTGTGAAATCTTCTTAGATGTATGGACATCAATATTATATGTCATTTCCTTTAAAATATTAGTGAGTTCTTTAATACGACTAATAAAATAATCATGTTGTTGCTCACATTCTTCGCATCGACAAGAAGAGCATTTGATGTTAGAAGAGGAAGCAGCACCAACAAAAGATTGAGCTCTTGCCACACATGAAACTTCTTGTGACATTTTATCTAAAATGTAAATAAAAAAAGGTTGAGAGTTTACAACTGATTATAAAATAATATGGGTAGCAATTTATACTTATGTTGACACCTATGAACATTATGTTGCCACAGATGTACCTTTTGTTGACACAAATGAATCTTTTGTTTCACAGATGAATCTTTTGTTTCAATATATGGGTAACCTGTTACTACAGATGATCATTTTGTTGCTTTAACACATAGGTGACATATTCTAACATATGACGACTGTGTTGAAATATGTACCAACATATAACTAATATGTTGCATCAAACGAATGAAATATATGTTGGACAACTGAACAAGACTATATTTCTACAATTATATGAACAAAGTGGTAAAAAAAGAAGAACAAAAATGACTTTTTACTGAACAACAACAATACATATACATTTCCTCAAAATTAGTTTTTCTTGGATTTGTTGATTTTCTTTCAAAAACAATAACTAATAAGTACCGTTACACCATTATTCAATTTTCACATCTATAGAACGATTTCTTGTTCATTAACCCAAGAAAAGAATTTAGTATCAAGAGTGTGTTGTTCGAAAATTATAAAATCTTTCAAAAAATAACTTACCCGTTTTAAGTTGAACACGACCTTCAATTTTGAATGAGAGTAATAGCCGGAGATGAGGAAGAAGATAATGAGGAAAATATTTGTTGATAGTCCGATTTTCTAAGGAAGAAGAAGAAGAAGAGAAAATTCTATTTATATTTTTAAAATGGTTTGGATAGAATTAAAGTGGTTGAAAAAACTAGTGTTTTTTTTATATTTTATAAAAGATTAGAAAATTTTGAAAATGCTAATTTGATCCCAAATTAACTTCATCTATCTATACTACCTTAAAAGCATAAACTCCTAACTTGAATGTTAAATTACTATAATATTCCTAAATTAGGTTGTGATTTTTTCGATGAGTTATGACTTTTCCGATAAGTTGTCACTTTTTCCAAAGGGTTGTGATTTTTCGATGAGTTTTGACTTTTCCAAAGAGTTGTGACTTTTTCAATAAGTTGTGACTTTTCAAAGGGTTGTAACTTCTCGAAAAGGTCATGAATTTTTAGATAAGACATAAAAAACACTTGTTCATACTATCCTTTGTTGACTATAAATAGAGGGGTTTTCTCTCATTTTTCAACCACATTTTTTAAAAAAATCTTTTACTCATCTTCTTCTTGCATTCAATTTTTTTTTTTTGATTTATTGTCGTTGAGTGAGTTTGAAGTTTAGCGGAATGTCACGCCGCGAAGCTACCCCCAGGGCGTGGACGCAGGACCTAGGATCACAAGTGATCCCAAGCTAACTCTATTGTCATATCATAAGCATACTTAAAGATTTACTGAAATAGAAATATTGTGCGGAAGCTTAAACATAAGGTAAACTGAAATGATGGGGAATATCCAATACTGTTTGTATATATATAAATTTGAGAAGTGTTTAAGATGAAATAAAACTCAAACGCTAAAGCTGAATCTAACTATGTCTGAAATAAAGCCTCTAACTGACTAGAGATGTTGGGACATGCCCCAGCTAAATCTAGCAAAAACTGAAAACTGAAATGAAAATATTAAATATAGAAACATGTCTATTGTCCTCGAAGAATGAGGACTCACCACTGAAGCTGCTGAACTGAAGATCGGGAACCGATCTATGCGTGATCTGAATGCTAAGGACCTGAACCTACATAAAAAAAGATGTAGCGCAGAGTATGCACCAGTACTTGAAAGGTATTGAGCATGCATGATAGAATAAAGTTGAATAAAACATGTAACTGAACAAAGTGATAAAGCAATGATATAATTTGAACATGATAAATATGCTAAGCATGTTGAGCATGAACTAACTGAATGTAATGACTAAGTTTATGACATGTTGAAACTGAATATTGAACTGTAACGGATAACCTGGTCAATACATTAGAATCTGTCTGTGGGAGCTACTAATAACTGACATAAAACCACATGAGATAAATGTGGAGTCCGATGTATACACCCCATCGAGAGGACCCAATATACCATGTCTGAGGTATAGAGGCATGACTGGCTTGATCACTAAAACTGATGCCTACAGAGGGGACTTAACCTACGGGGGCACATAGTTCTAGGACTATGAGGGTGACTGCCTCTAGTCCAACTCGGTATTTAAGCCTACTCCCAATAGAATGCATAGAATACAGTATAACTAAAATAAACTGGATAGCTCGATGTTCTAAAATGCTGACCGAAATGCCTCATTAATGTATTGATAATGAAACATTCTTAACTAAGGCATGTATATCAGAGTAATCTGACCTAGCAAGTGTAATTCATGAACTAAACGAATCTACACGACTAGCGTTTTGAGTTTCAAGCAAGAACTAAGCAACAATTTCACGAAAACATCATAATTTGATTTGGATTAGTCTAACAACTAAATCACAATATAAATTCTGAAATTCTAAAAACCCTAGGTCTAACATGTTGTAGAGAATCAAGAATCTGACTGAATTCTAGGGACCTAATGGGTGAAAGGAACCCACTAGTGAAATCCCATATACCTGGTAACGAATTTCACGGAGAAATCTTTCAATTTCGGGGTTGGAATAGATGAAACCTTGCTGCGTTCTTGGACTAGGGTTGCTCGACTTCTTTCTTCTCTTTTCGTTCTAATTGGATGAATTTTGGAGAATGAATTGACTAGGGTAGGTTCTAATTTAGTTGCTAGGCTAAAACAGACCAAAACTACGTAGTTTAGGGGTTAAACGACGTAGTTTAGGGGTCCAACACATAGGGAAAAATCCAAACGACCCCTGACTTATAAGCTATCGAGGGTCAACGACGGTCAGACCAACGGACTGTGGACAGACTGGCAGTCCATCCTGGCAGGCATCGACAGGTTTTATAAAAGGGTAGTTGAGGGGTCTGATCCACTGACCAGGACCACGACCCGTGGTCTAACCTACGGTTCGTGGTTTCGACCCTTAGACAGTCTTCTAGACTCTTTATGGGAAGGTCTGTAGGTGGCCATCCACGGACCCCACCTACGGGCCATGGGTCACCCTACGATCCGTGGGTGGTGCCCGTCGCTGGCACCTGCAACTTCTAAAATCTGTATTCTGGTCTGTGTAGGATACGTGGTGTTACACGGAATATGGGACACTATTGTGATGAAGTAAATCGTTCTATCCTAAGAGGCTATATTCCATATTAAAAATTCTATTTATTTATGTATGTATAAAATTTATTAGAAATTCAGCTATTGCACAATAATTCTTCAGCTATAACATTATAAATTCTCTTAGTTATTACTAATTATTGCAAACATTATTCACACTCTTTTATACTCTTAGGTACAATATTATGAATTCCATAGTTATTACATTAATTATATTTCTATCTTTCATATTTCCTTATATTTACTTTTGATTAATAATTTTTCATATTATTACACCGCCCCTATATATGTGATAACATGGTGTTGTTATTTTTCCTTTGACGAAACATACTTGGCTGAATAAATTGAAATAATTTACAAGTATATGAATTATATCTTTGTTGGGTGTAAGATGAACAAATGATTATATATAGGATTTCACACATGGAATATATTCTTTAATTTTAATTTTAGTTTTTTCGGTAAAAAAAAGAAAACCTTCTTAGTTAACTATGGACAATTAGATAATTATCTTTGATTTATGCACATAGTCAATCGAGAAGTCAAGTATGAGAGTCAGCAACAAGAAAGTCATCTATTATGTTATAACTTATAAAATAAAAATTAATATAGAAAAAATAGTTCTAAAAGATAAAATGTAGTTGTTGCAAAGCACATCTGATTAGATTACAAGAAAAATACACAACAAATATGGTCTATAAGGTAATATTAGTGAGATACGACTAATTACATGATTGAACTTCATGAAATTGAAATAAATATATATATTATTGTATTTAACTAGTAAAAATTTTCATTGACGATCTTCATATAGGTTCCCGTGAATAAGAGATATAAATAATTCGTGGAGTTTATCCACGGATCAGAATAACTAAAAAAAATTAAAGATGGAAGATTGAAAAAGAAAATCAAACAGACAGCTTAATAGATTAAAGTGAATATTATATTAATATTTATATATATGGAGAAAGTGGCGAGAAAGCAAAGAAGTGAACATTGGAGTTGTGCCACGTGGCAGCATCTCCAGAATTCTAATTTGAAGCGGCGGACGAGCAGTGTTACAAACGGAATCCAATTCTGCTTGGTTTGAGATTCCTAATTTATTTTAGACTCAATTATTTTATTCAGGATTTTCTACATCTATAAATAGTCCATAAAAATAATTATTATTGGAGGAGGATACAATATAGAAATTAACTTTTGGTTTAGAATTTTATTTTCTCTCTCTTTTATTTGTTTTACATCTTTTCTTTGAATGATGGGTTGTAATTGCTCTATATCTATGTGGAATTAAACTTCTCGTTCTTAGATTATATTTACTTACAATATGATTGTTTAGTGATTTTAATTTGGCATGATTTGTTTATCATATTAATTGTTCTTATATTCTTGTGATTACTATTTTGATGCTTGATCACCATTGAAATAAACATATTGTCCGAATTGAACTCGAAAGAGGAATAAGAGGATAGAACGTGAAATATAAGGAGCATGATTTTCTCTTAATAATTAGAGTTAATTTGTATCTAGGATAGGGATATACCTAGAAAACATGCTTGGTCACTATACAGGAAGAAATCATAATGCTCGGTACTTGGTCCAATCTATCCCCGCTCAATGATGTAGTTAGGTTGTCATTTATCGTAGACGATTAGAGGTCGGAAGACCATGATCATACATTTAACCCTGTGAATGAATAACTAGATAATCAAATAAGTTGATGAAATTGATGCTAAACATGATTGTTAGTTAAATTATAATCCTAGATCGATTCATTCATTGATTGTGTAAACATCTATCTTTTCTTAGTTAATTATTTTTTAGTTATTTTATCTTTATTTTTAGTTTAGTTAATATATTCATCTTTTGAAATCCTCCCCTTAAATAAATAATTAGAATTAATATAATTTAGTAAGAATAATTAATTGACAAGTCATTTGGGTTCGATAATCCGATTCTTTTAAGAGCCACTATATTACTTGTGCGATCGCATACACTTATGTGTGCAATTGGAAGCAACAAGTTTTGGTGTCGCTGTCGGGGACTTTGAAATTAATTGTTTTTCTAGGTTAAACTTTTTCTTTTTATTTATTTAAGTTTTTTTTTTTTTTTAAAATAAAAATAATAATAATATTTTCTTATGTTATTTTATTTTATTAGTGTCACTTCTTTTTTTGTTTTTGCAGATTAGAGAAAGTCTGAGTACCCAAAAATTTGAAGCAAAGGAGCACGTTTGACCTTAAGTGTGGGGTGACGACCCTTGATCAAAATTAAGAAAACATACTACTAGCTAGGCCTAAAGGCCTCAGGGAGTTTTTCTGACCCTTGTTTTAAATTTTATTTGATGCTTTGGGGACATAACATCTTTTTAAGTGTGAGGTGGAGGAATGATTCCTAGTTTTTACTGTTTTATTGAGTCTTTTTTTTAGGATGAGTTCCTTAACTTTTGTTTTCGGTTCTTTTCCTGAAGATAGTCCCTTTGAACCGAGTGTCTTTTATTTTTTGAGGAAGTATTTTTATTTTTATTATTTTTTGGAGAGAAAAAAAAAGACCCCTTTGATTTGTGTGATACTTGTTATTTGGGCCTAATTTTGAGTAGTACTTTCTTGTGAATGTTAGATTGCTAGTGAAATTGCAAACTGTTTGATATCTAGGTTCAAGGTTGTGACTTTGTATATAGCTTATTCTATTTTGTAGTTTGTTATGATTTTGTCTCTCGTAGAATTGGAATTGATCAATCTTGATTGATATTTGTGTCATGTGTGGTGATATTTTATTTATTCTATGTTTTGCATCTTAGTCTAGAACTTTCCCTGCATGTTATTGAAGCGAAATAAAAAAGTGTTGCTTGTTTAGAAGATGATAATAAACTTTCTTTGATTTGTCTTGTAAATTTTCGCCTTTTCAGATATATATCACTAGTAACCCCTTTGAGCCTGTAGCTTTTTTTTGGTAGCTACATTTTTGCCTTGATTTTTTTGTTGAATTCCTAGTTTTTGCACCCTGCTTTCTTCAGCACTGTAGCATAGACTTATTCTAATTGTTAAATCTGAAGAAAAGAGGATGGTTGAGTGAAAAGGTAATCAATGATAGCTACAACATGCTAAAAAAGCCCTCGTTGAAAGAATGTGATGAAAACAAAAAAAAAATTGGCCCTGCTATGTTGTGTGGAAAATAAAAGTATAGAAAAACTTTGTTTTGGCCCTGGTCATTAATGAACAATGTGCACCTCGACTCAATTGAGGGTGACTAGTTCAGAAGTTTGCTCAAACATTGACCCTGATCCTACCAAGGATATTGTGCACCTCAATTGAGAGTGGCTAGTGAAAAGACATATATAAAAAGAAAAAAAAATGATTGAAGCATTCTTGAGATGATGAGAATTACTTGTGAAATAATTGTTGAAGAGAGGACTGAAAATAAAGAGAAGAAAATAATGGGTGATGAAGTCTAAAATTGCGAAGTGCTTAAGGAAGTGTAAGTCATTATTATATAGTTTTTCTACCCGTCCCCTAGCCTACATTACAACCCGTTAAAATCCTATTTGATTCTATTCAAGCATGCTTAATTAGTGGAGATGTACATAATGGGCAAGCCTATGATTCTTTGTGCATACATGTGAATTTTATTTGTGAGTGTGAGTTGTTCTTTGATACTAAGTCCTTAATTTATATTCAATCTTTTGATTTGAGTGTGTAGACTATTTGTTCTTGTGAGGACACTTGTTTCATGGTAGATAGGTGATGTTATTAACTTCATTTGATGAGAATAGGTGAGCAAGCTTAAATTTAATGAGTTCAAAGTCCTTCTTTGAGGTTAGGAGGTTAGATGTTTGTTGTTATATGGAAATCTTGCATAAAGATTGAGAAGTGTACTTGATGTTTTGAAATTGATATATGACCTAAGTGTTTGTAGCAGTGAGCTTTAATGTTTGCTCGAGGACGAACAAAAGTTTAAGTGTGGGGTGTTGATGTGAGGCCAAAATACATATTTTAATCATTATTTGCCTCACATTTATTATTTATATTTGTCCTTTTTGAGCATGAATTTTATGAATTGTGCTTAATAGTATATTTTATTTGTAGAATTAAATTGATGAAAAAATAAAGAAGTTTGAAGCTAAAAAAATTAAAGATGAAAGATTGAAAAAGAAAATCAACCAGATAATTTAATGGATTAAAGTAAATATTATATTAATATTTATATATATGGGAAAGTGGCGAGAAAGCAAAGAAGTGAACATTGGAGTTGTGCCACGTGGCAGCATCTCCAGAATTCTAATTTGAAGCGGCGGACGAGCAGTGTTTCAAACGGAATCTAATTTTGTTTGGTTTGGGATTCCTAATTTATTTTTGATTCAATTATTTTATTTAGAGTTTTTACATCTATAAATAGTCCATAAGAATAGTTATTATAGGAGGAGATACAATATAGAAATTAACTTTTGGTTTAAAGTTTTATCTTTTCTTTTACTTTTATTATTTTACATCTTTTCTTTGAATGATGGGTTGTAATTGCTCTATGTCTATGTGGAGTTAAACTTCTCGTTCTTGGATTATATTTACTTACAATATGATTGTTTAGTAATTTTGATCCGGCATAATTTGTTTATCATATTAATTGTTCTTATATTCGTGTGATTACTATTTTGATGCTTGATCACCATTGAAATAAATATATTGTTCGAATTGAACTTGGGGGAGGAATAAGATGATAGAATGTGAAATGTAAGGAGCATGATTTTCTCTGAATAATTAGGGTTAATTTGTATCTATGATAGAGATATACCTAGAAACCATGCTTGGTCACTATACAGGAAGCAATCATAATACTTGATACTTGGTCCAATCTATCCCCGCTCAACGATGTAGTTAGATTGTCATTTATCATAGGCGATTAGAGGTTGGGAGACCATGATCATACATTTAACCCTGTGAATCAATAACTAGATAATCAAATAAGTTGATGAAATTGATGCTAAAGATGATTGTTAGTTAAATTATAATCCTAGATCGATTCATTAATTGATTGTGTAAACATTTATCTTTTTTTAATTAATTATTTTTTAGTTATTTTATCTTTATTTTTAATTTAGTTAATATATTCATCTTTTGAAATCATTCCATTAAATAAATAATTAGAATTAATATAATTTAGTAAGAATAATTAATTGACAAGTTATTTGGGTTTCAATTTTTAAAAAAATCACTATATTACTTATGCGACCGCATACACTTGCGTGTGCAATTAGAAGCAACTGTAGAGGTTGCCCAACGTCTCTAAAGCTTTTCTTTGGCAACCTTAAAACACATTTTTTTTTTTGAAATAAATCGGAAAGAAGAAAGATTGTCATCGATATTGATGGTTTTAATTGTAAGTTCCTAAACCAAAAGGCTCATTAGTGACCGTTGAGCTATGTCTCTATATCTCGCAATCGCCAAAGCTTCCCTTTTGGAATTCGAATTGTAATACATCGGCAAGAAAGAAGAAAGATTGTCATCGTCCAATTAATTGTGTGAGTTTTCTATCTGTATTGATATTCCATGATTTCTGGTTTTACATGTAAGATTTCTTGATGGAAAATGGGAGGGGTGGAGGTGGGAGTTTCCCATTTCAAGCTTGCTTCACTGATATTTCTGGGTTTAATATGAACCTTTGGTTTCAATTGTATGATTTCTTGATCGTTGGAAATGGGAGGGGTAGGGGTGGGGGTTTCCGATTTCAAAAATTTACGAATAAATTTTTAAACAAGACTGAAAATCTTAGTTGGTCGAATCAACTTTGTGTGTTTTCGATCTTTATTGATGTTTAAATCTTGCTTCATTTCTTTTCTGGGTATTATTTTGGAGGTTTTTGGTTTTAACAGTAATATTTCTTGATGGTTGAAAATGGAAGGGGTGGGGGTGGGGAATTACAGAAATGTTTTTGGAACAAGACTGAAAATCATAGTTCTCTGTTAGTTTTATTTCTAATTTCTTGCATGCTGTTGCTTGTTGAAATCTCGACTGATGTTTCTTTCTTGCTTCATTTCTCTTCTTTGTACTATTTTGCACTTCACTGAGATTTCTGGGTTTACTACGAACCTTTGGTTTTAATTGTAAGATTCTTGATCGTTGAAAATCGGAGGGATGGGGATGGGGCCTTCTGATTTCAAGAATTTAGGATGGGAGGGATGGAGGATGGGGGTTTCCAATTTCAGAAATTTAGGATGGGTGGAGAATTACCCACCGAAAATCTGTTGATGACTCTGAACCCTGATGGTGTTTCATCTCTTTCCTATTTTGAAATGCAATTACCAGATTGATGTAGCTTATCATACGCAGGTGATGTTCTATTTTCTCTCCTTGCTGGTTTTCGTCTAATCATCTTAGCAAAAAATATGCCTTAGTTTTGTCATAGTCTCTGTTTGTCATTTCTTGTTACTCTGCTTCTATTTTGGTATTCATTACATCACCTTTAATTTCGGACGTTTCCTTCTTGCTTCACTGTGATTTCTGGTTTTACTTGTAAGATTTCTTGATGGAAAATGGGAGGGGTGGGGGTTGGGGGTTACCGATTTCAAGAATTTAGGAATAAACTTGTTGGTTTAATCAATTCTGTGAGTTTTCTATCTTTATTGATGTTTACTTCTTGCTTCAATTCTGTTCTGGGTATTATTTTGCACTTCACTGAGCTTTTTGGTTTTAATTGTTAGATTTCTTAATGGTTCAAAATGGAAGGGGTGGGGGTGGGGAATTACAGAAATGTTTTTGGAATCTCATTTTTTTTTTGTCATAGTCTGTGTTTGTCGTTTCTTGTTACTCTGCTTCTATTCTGGTTTTCATTACATTACCTTTAAATGTAATGTTTGAACCACAACTATGATTTGTTGAGAGGAATGGCTACAAATTTGATGTCAGAATATAAGTATACACTATCATTATACAAATTTCATCTAACAACTGGAATATACATTGGTGTGATATACTATTTCTTAGCAGGGGCTTCTCTGGTGGGAAAGAATGGTATCTCAAAGAAAAGAGGAGGAGAGATTGGTGGAAGAAAGCACTTAATGATATCTCAAAGCCTTCTGCTCTACAAGAATCAAAGAAAAATAATTCCGCAAATGTGACGGAAAGATCTTGATTCCTCTAGAAACAAATTTAGTGCAGGAAGAAAAGATAATTATTCTAAAGTTTTGGAGAAAAAGGGTGGCAGGAAATCACTGGCTGATCTAACAAACTCAACCAAGTCGTCATCTGTTGCAGAATCAGAAGTGCGTCAAAGCACAGAGAAAGGCCATGGACATAAGTTGTTTTCTCAAGGAAGTTGGATTAGATCATGGTACGACCAACACCGATATTTGATTGAAACGTGTATTAAAAATATTTTGCAGAACGTATGCAGGAACTCCTTTCATCTCTTAATACACTGCAACTACGTAATTGTCCAGAAATAGAGTCCTTTCCTCAAGGAGGATTGCCCTTCAATGTACAAGTCCTTTGGATCATCAAAAAATAGGACTACGGTGGATCAAGCCTTGCATCTAGAGTATGTTAACTATACCAAGAGTGTGTACAGACCTTACTCCTATCTTGTGCTAAGTAGAAAGACTGTTTCCAATAGGCCTCAAAAATAAGTTTGAAGAAAATACAAGAGTAAAGAAGCAATGATGATAAGGAAAGTATCTAAACCAAAAATAGCAGGATAAGCAAATATAATACTAGAAGGTATTTGTAGTATTGATAAGGAGAAGAGGGAGCAGAAAAGGTGCTTCAACTAGAACCATGCTCTGCCACACAAAAAAAAGAGAAATTGATCAGTTACCGACATGATGGACTGCAGCTGGAGGATTTTATCATTTAGTTCAACTGTAAGGGATAGTACTTAATCTTCAATATAACCCATACCAACAGAAATAGAATCAAGTCGCTCTTTAGCACCTTGTTGAATTCTTAGAATCTTAGTTGGTCGAATCAATTCTGTGATTTTTCTATCTTTATTGATGTTTCCTTCTGGCTTCATTTCTGTTCTGTGTATTATTTTGCACTTTTACTATGAACCTTTGCCTTTAATTGTAAGATTTCTTGATGGTTGAAAATGGGAGGGGCTTTCCGATTCCAATAATTTAGGATGAAAATCTCAACTAAAGATGAATATACCCCTCTTCACCAATTTGCTCTGTTTGATGATTCGAACCCTACAAATTTAGAGTTGGAGGTGGAGGGTGTTAACCACCCGAGCATGTGCATCTGATGGGGGTAATCTGGTGTTTCATCTATTTCCTTTTTTGAAATGCAATAACCAGATTGATTGAACATTGATAATGCACCAAATGTTCCTGCTTACCATAGGTAGGTGATGTTCAATTTTCTCTCCTAGATGTTGTTGCGGGTTTCAATCTAATCATCTTAACACAAAATATGCCTTCGGTTGGTCATAGTCCGTGTTTGTTGTTTCTTGTTACACTGCTTCTATTTTGGTATTTGACAGAGCACCTTTAAATTTAATTTTTGAACCACAACTATGGTTTGTTGAGAGGAACGGCTACATCATCAGCTTACCTGATTAAAGTTCTGGATATAAGTACATATTTCTAACAACTGGAAAATACATTACTACTGTGATCTTGTATACTATTTACATTCCTAACACCCTTTCCTCATCTACACATTCACTGTTTTTGTATTGAATTTCTGATTTTGTTAATAGCAGTGTTGGTGGAGAAGACATAAAATTTAGTGTAATGGTCAGCCTTTTCCAGTGGATACAGAAGAGAAGAAGCGGTCCAAGTTCCGAAAGTTTGTAGATACCTTCTGCAGGAAGCCTCAAGACAATTTTGCTTCCATGCGACTCACTTTTATGGCCTTAAGGAGCACGTGCTAGCTAGCCACTTGCCTCATTGACGCACTTTCCATGTCCGGTGACTCCGATGATGCCCACCATCTCCTCAACTGGCGGAAAGGCGGCCCTAAAACTGCCTCAAATTCCAGCAACTTCTCTCTTGTTGCCACTGAGGTAAATTCTTCTTCACCATTGGAGTTCTCTGACGATGTAGAAATAACACAATAGCTATTCGGCGCACTAAATTCAGATTACTGTTCTTGTCTGTTGCTTAATTGAACAAATTATTGATAAATCCTCCAAAGCAATTGAATGATTGAGCGAATGCGAAAGAGTTTCACCGCTTAGTTACTTAAGTTTAGCCACTTCCACAATCTTGCCCTGTCATGTACACTTAATAATCTCTTCCCTGCTAACAATTGGCTCCACATTGTCCCGCCTCTGTTAGGTTAGTTATTCTTTTCTTAAATTGAAAACTTTATGGTTCTTCTTTTCTTTTGTACATTATTTCATGTTCTTGTATGGCAGTCCTCAATTTTAATGAAGAGAAATGGAGAATGGAAATGAGATGTATTTATTTAAATCAATTCTCAACTACACAATCAGCCCAATCAAATTGAGATATAAAATAAAATAGGACAATTAGAGGAATCTATGGAAACAACTCTGTTTATTGACAATCTCCCATAGTCGAACTACACTATAAAAAGAAATAAGAATTAAAAGGTTGAAGTAAGAGAATTGGGGAGGAATAGACAATAGAGAAATCAAATGAGGAAAAAGAGAGGGGTAAATTTACCTACTGATTCTTGATGATTTTAAATGTAGGCTTGCACTAATTCTAAATTAACATATAAGAAGGTGTTATTCTTTGAGTACTCGGGTGTGAAATGTGTTTGAAATTTATTGAGGAACATTCTCAAAAAAACAGTCAAATTATGTTAAAGACAGAAAGCCCAATTTAGCATTATGTCCAAGTGGGAAGAGCTGCCAGAACTGATCTTTTATGATCAGGTCCGTTGTATATCTTTTTTCCCCTTGTGCTGCATCTCCTAAATCAGTAAAGCCACGATATATCAGCTGGTCGGATGACAGTGTTCTAGATTTTGCATTGATTTGGAACACCTATCCATTCAAAGCATTGATGGACACTACTTTCAACTCAAGGATCACTCGCAGCCCTTTGAAATATATCTGTTGTAGTCATTGGTCAGTCATCTATCCTAAATCAACTAATGTTTTTCTATTCTTTCCTTCTATTTTCTTTTTCCAATTTTTTTGTTTCAGATTAGATTGGATGAATTGGATGAACTCAAGTTAGGATTACTGCATCTTTTGTTTTTCTTTTATTTTGAAACAGTAACATGGCAACTTTTGATAATTTTGAGTTTTCACAGTTTGATGAACCTTTTGCTTAATAAGTTGTTTTGCGATTCCTACATTGCAATTCCTACATTGAAAAAGATTGCTTCTTGTATCTAAAGTTGTGACTAACTTGGAATCCTTTTTGTCTTTGGAAGGCAACCATGTACATCCAAAGATTTGTAAGCATTAAGAAGAACATTTCTACTTGCAACAGTAATGTTGTTCTGCCAGGCAGCAAATCCTGTTTCTATTCAAAGAAGTGATGCAGTTGTGCCTAAGATCACTGCCATTCATGTTCCTGCAACTTGCAGCATGGACATTTCTCCATCTCACTCAGATGGATCATTAGTCTCCATGGATGAATCTATGTCAACTTCTGACACAGTAAGAACTCCGGAGGTCGAATACATAGATGACCATGAATTGGCTGCAGTTGATTCCATCGAGAAGAAGGCGTGTAGCACCCTCTACATCTCAGAACATGTCAAAGCAGCAGGTTTAAGCAGAGTAGTCCTTGTTCTAGCATTTCATTTTAAGTATAACACCTATTTATCAAATTTATCTATTTTTTACTCCTGCAGCTGTTATATGCAAGAGAGATTTACATGTAGACTTGGAATCAGGGGATAAAATTGTCAACATTGATAAACTATGCGCTACAATGGGCATGCGAGGTATAAAAATGTTTACCCTCTATCTCTTTTCAGTTCTTTGAATTGGATGCTCGCTATGCAGTGGTTCTGCGATAATTTAAAAAGACTGACCATAGCAGTCAAATAAAGTGGCTGCTTCAATTATATATATTTCATTTAAAAAAGTATCTGATTTATTGAATGAAGATAAATGTGGGAATACTCATTTTTCAGAAGTAATGTTCTCAATGTCTCCAGCTATGGTATTGAACATGAACTCATTGTTTCCAGGAAGGAGAGCAAGGGAAGTTGCCTTCCTTGGTATTAAGCATGAAGGAAACCGATAAGAAAAAGAGGCCAGCTATTGTCTTCCTGCATAGTACAAACAAATGTAAAGAGTGGTTACGACCATTACTATAGGTGATATTCTGTTTTCTTAAAAGTACTCCCCATTTTACCATCGAGCAGAAGCAATGAATGGCAATTCGATGTACGATTCTCTTTTTTCTTTTTTGGATTCAGGCATATGCTTCGAGGGGATACATAGTTGTAGCAATTGATTCTCGATACCATGGACACCAATATGAAAACATATCGTGATGTAAGAACAGGTGCATTTGCTCTTTGCTTCAATTTTACTCTTGGTTATTTTCTCATACAAAAAATTACACTCAGGTCCAATAGGCTATTGGTCAACTGGCCTAAATTTGTAGTATGTACAATTATTCTGCATTTAGTAGCAAAACCTTTGACCTTTTTGTTTTGAAGTATCTATTTTGTTGCGACTGTACAAGTACTTTACTTATTCGGAGTATAAACAATATGGGACAGTACTTAATACCCTGTTATTGGCTTCATAGTAAGGAAGAGGAAAAATCAAGAACTGAACTTGTTGTACTATTTTCTTTTGTTGAATGCTTGGATGCTACTATTTGATTGAGTTGATCTTCCTTACTACTTTTTCATGGAAAAAAGGTGATACAATGCCATTCATATATGATACGGTAAGAAAATGGAGATTTGTTGTTGATAAAGTACAGTTTTCATCTCAAACTGCAACACTTATTATCTAATATCTAGCATTCTAGCCTCTGAAAATAATACTTCTCTACAAATTTTGAAGGTGTGGGACTTGATAAAACTGGCAGATTATATCTAACAAAGAGGGAAGTTATTGACTCGTCAAGGATAGAATTACTAGTGAATCACTTGGAGGTTAGGCCAGTCGTATTGACTGATAGTGAAACAGTTGGATCTCTGTCCAAGATGTCAATAATGAGGCAAGGGAGTTTTTACTTACTGAGGGTGGGGTGGGGGGTTCGGGGCACGGCGCCTCGAACCTCCGGGGGGTGGGGTTGGGTGGGGGGAGAGGGCAAGGCACGGGGCCTCGAGCCTTTGGGGGTTGGGGTGGGGTCTCGAGG